>JAQZBX010011720.1:0-42274 GCA_029593785.1 Cabassous unicinctus | reverse complement strand
ACATCTCCTTTTATCATGATCATTATCATCATCATTATTTCTGAAAGTTCAACGTGGAGAAGAGTAATATTTATTTAAAATTAAACAGAGATATATAATGGAGCAGAATGTAAAATGTGCACACAATTTTTATAGGCAACAGGAGCCTTCAGAGAACTTTTCATTTTAGGGTTTGACTTATGCCCTATCCAACCTGGGCAGAATGACATCACTCTACCTTCACGTTAGGGGCGCTTGGGTAAAAAAAACAGAGAAGCTATGTACTGTTGTGATATCTCTCTGGAGAATCTAGTCCACAAAGAGACAAAGAACCAAGGCAACTATCAATGTGAGGAAGGAGCACTCCAAGCTTCCATATCCCCATTCAGGTCACAAGTGGGAAAAGGTGGCAAATCTGTGGAAACATTCCAACCTGCCCAGTCTTTAACATTCTCTTTTTTAAAATGGCACAGTATGGGACAAAGAAACTAAAACCAGGTTTACTGGAAAGATAGGATAAAAAAAGAATTAGTATTAACCACAATAAAAAGGAAATACTGAAGCCACACTTAACATAAACCATACTTAGAAGAAAAAAGTAATGACTTGTAATCTTACATTTAAAATTTCCATTGTTACGAAACCACTCACACAAATAAAGGCAACTAAAATTGGGCAGGAACTGGCACCATTCAGCCTAGGACATTTAGATGTCCAAGAACAACTGCAAGGAAATATAAATTAAGTATAAAAGGCCAAGTCTTTTATAACATTAATTACCCAAGCAGTATTAAGTCTAGGGAGGTGCTTTCCATGATTAATTCTACTTTCTTAAAAACAAACAAATAAAACTGTATTTATGTAATAGTATATGCTTGGTAAAATAATAATACAGTGATTTATTGTATCAGTCTAGGACAGGGGTTTGTAACCTTTTTTGTTCCACAGACCCCTTTGCCAGTCAGGTGAAAACTATAGACACCTAAGTCCACACTATATTTGTATTATTTAATAAATATATCACACCCGCACCAACATGTTCCCACAAGAATAATGTTTTTTTGAATTGTTAAGAACCCCTGGTCTAGAGGTTTTTCTCTTCTACCTATATTTCAGAGGGGGATAAAACACTGGCAAGCAATGTACTATATCTGAGAGAAATGCATATGATTGGCACAATTCTTCTTAAAGCAATAATTTACACTTTCTGTAGAAGAATGTTGTTTCTTGCTAGAATGTTCTTATCATGAATTTTGTTCTGGCTTATGGCTTAAGTGGTGTGATGGTTAGCCTAATGCATCAACTCGGCCAGGTAATGGTGCCCAGTTCTTAGTAACAGAAAAACATGGTCACAAGGATCTCTTAAACCCAAGGCAATATTGCAGTTTTGCTTAGAGTTGTGAAATTATATGGTGGGATCCTGGTTAAGCAAAGGCACAGTGACTTTAACATTTCATATATTGTATTGTAACCCTATAGATAAAAGCTTCCAGAGTTTTCTTAAGATTTCTTTCTTAAGGCTGCATGAGTATGCTTATTAAATATTTATATTCTTTCTGAGGAAGCAGAGGATAATGGTTCTGTGATAAAATTCTTGTCAATGGATTCTGTGGCTCATTGGTGGTTTTGATTTTACTATTCCATCAGTGCTTCTCTGAAATAAAAATTGTAGAAATTCTTTGACCAGGTCCTCATGAATTTCTCTATGCTGGTCCAAGTTCAAAGGCTAACCTGAAGTTGAAGTGGTATGAAATGAACACTTAGAATCAAGCTCTGGTACTACCCATACTACTCTGGAACATAAGCAAGTTAAAATATGTATTCCACAGCTTTTATGATTGATATCTGCCTTCTTACACTCCAATAGTCCTTGTGAGGGAGATAAAATTACTTATGCAAATGAATTCAAAAGCTTGAGTACAATATAAACAAAGATTTCTCTTATATGATAACATATTTCTTCCTAACTTTTACTTTATGGCTCTAAATGTTCCCTGCAGTGAGAGAAATGAGGTCTATTTGTAGAGAGACTGGATACCCTCTTTCAGACCATTTGGTCCTTTGGGATGGCCTGGAGCAGAATCCAGTGTGGACTCTGCTGAACCAACACATACCAGATGCTCAGAGGGAAAAAAAATGTTCTGCGATAAAATGTGTTTGGGAAGTTATTCTGGAGAGCTATGCTTCATATTAGCATGCCCAGAAGTTCTGAAGAGTCCTGAGGTAAAGAATTCCTTTAATGTTGTTTAACTCAACATTTCTCAAAGTTGTCAGACCACTATTTCCTTCTGTGGTGTGTTTAACAATCATAAACATCAGGAGGAAAGGCAATTTAGAGTGTTAGGAGGGGAAATAATCATAATAGCTAACATTTATTGAGCAGTTGCTAGGTGTAGAATCTCTCCAAAGTGTTAACCTTGCATCAAGGTATTTTAATTTAAATAACAATGATTTCCCAGCCCCCATGGCACCCTCATCTGTTTGCTCATTGTTTTTGCTCCTTGTTGTCTTGTTTTTTTTGCTCCTTGTCTGCTTTGTTTTTTCTTTAGGAGGCACTGGGTATGGAACCTGGGACCTCCCATGTGGGAGGCACACGCTCAACTGCTTGAGCCACATCTGCTCCCCATCAATGTATTTTAATTTTTGCAATAACTGTACAAGGTAAGTCCTAGTGTTGTTCCCATTTTACAGATGAGTAAACTGGGGCAAAGAATAACAAAATGTCTTAGCAAAGATATAAGTAGCAAGGAACAGAGAAAGGATATGAACCAGATGGTCTGGCTTGGGAAATTATATTCAATCATTATCCATACCACTCTCCTTACAGACTGAAGAAAACAGAATCCATGCAACATTAGCACTATATGACACCTTTATCCAGTATAAGCTCTTTGCTTGATTAAAAAATAAACAAACAGACAAACAAAAACCCTGAAGCCCAGAAGTTATGCAACTTGTACGAAGTCACAAAGGAGATCAATGGTACTACATGGCCAAGAAATCAGTTCTCAGCCACTCAGGGCAGAACCAAACCATTTGGCAAATGCACTGGACAAAGTATGAGACAAGACTTGGGATTGTGGAACAGATATTTAATTACTCTCAGATGACAGTAGCTCTCCTCAGAGTTCTCTTCATTTTATAATTCTTCTTCATCAACTACATCCAAAATGCTTATTACGTGTCTTTAATTTTTACCTCTAAAATATTTCTTGACTTCCCTATCTCATTTTCAGCTCTTTTGTAACTGCCTGAGCACAAACCCACATCACCTCTGCCTGGCTATAACACTAGTTTTTTTAGTAAGACTCCTATCTCTTGATAGTAAGGAACAAATCACCGTACATGGAAATAGCTTTTTGCAAAAGGTATAAAATAATAGAGCATAATCTACTCTAAGAACATAATGGATAAAAGTATGCAAGAGAAAAATGGATTTTTATCATAAATGAAAGATTAAGGAGAGATTCAATATCTAGGTCTCAGATTTTGAAATTGTGAAATTCTTATAGTCCTTAACTATTCTCCATTTAACACGCACACCTGAGTGCAAATGATTTTTAGAGATAAAGCCCAAAATAAACACATAAACAATAAGTGTTCAGTCATGTGAATGCAGTCCTATTATCCATTTGCTTTCTTATGGCTGAATTATCATGTTTTGATAGAGACCCATCATGAAGAAGACTTCAGATAAACTCCATGAACTTTATTTTATAGTTAAGTACCATACACTTGAACTTGTTTTTGGCCTTAGTAAGAGAATTTCCAATTGCAATGCTTTCCTACTCATAACAACAGTAACATTGCTGTTCCTCTGCTTAACAGAGGAAGAAAAGTTGTCATTAGTGGGGGTGGGGTGTGTGTGGTGGAGAACTTCCATGCAGTTCTTTTTTTTTTCTTCTTCTTCATAACCCACCCATCCACCTGTGAGTAATCCTTTCCTGTCTTACTGGGCCCAAATGCACTAAGTACCACAGGTGATGTTTTTCAGACAGGGAAGGAAAAGAAAAACAGTAAACTCTCTAGGACCAGCCTGATTAGTTTCTAACTCCCAAAGCAGCTAACAGACAATGAAAGGCCTCAGCAGAAAATGACATCAGCAAGAGAAAATTCTTGATGTTGTCTGAAGAGCTGAGAGTATTTAATCTTCTTCAAAATTATTTTTTCAGATATTCTCACATTTTAATACAGTCCTATGTCAGGAAATATCTAAAACTGGCACTGAAGTACAAGAAGAGGACCGTTCCACTCAACTCTTCACTAAGAGGGTAAGAAAGTAAGAGGCAAGGTCTCCCAGACTGAAGGGAATGAAGTGCCACCCTCAGGAGAGCCAGACTGCAAGTAAAGTGAGAAGACAGAGAAGAAGGAAGAAATATCAGGCATTTGATCACAATGGACTCAGGGCCCCAATGGGTATGGGAAAGGAGGTAAGAGGAAAGAGAAATAAACAACTGAAATACGGAGAGGTAGGAAGGTTTAAGAGAAAAATTTGTTTAACACTAACTGAGCAAATCACAATGCTAAACATTATCGTGGGGCAGGAGCTAGGAGAATACTGTTGCCAACAACGTCTTGAGATCTAAACATAATTGAATAATTTAAGGGTTGAATAACATTGTGGAAATGGGGCTGTGTAGGGCGAGGAAAGGGTTCAAAGTTTCCAGATTCAAAATAATTAGATGGTTATAGCATGGCTTCTTTTAAATACCAACTAGGTAGTTGATAAGAGTTAGGAAGCCCTTCTTGAGCCTGGTGGTGAGAAAGCAGGTGAGAAAGGAGGTTGCCCTTAAATACCTTCTAGCATTTCAGGCTAGGGAGACAGGATACAGATCAGAGACGGCAGATGGCCAAAGAAGTGGCACATAAGCACAAAGAAGTGGTTTGAAAAGATGGCGAGGGAGAGAAGAATGTTATTCCTTGTATGGAAACAGAACTCCAGAGGGGTGCATCAAGTGAACTGTGCAGGAAGAGCAGGTTTAGCTCATTGACACTGGGATATACTGCAAATATGCAGCCCCCCTCACCCCACCCCCCAACACAGATTGCATTCAATCTCTCCGGTACCACTATAAAGCACTTGATAACAAAAGCAAAATGGACAGAAAAAAAAATTAAATTTAGAAATGCAATTTAAAATTTTCTCATATATTTCTGGACATTCCCACAGGGAAAAAACACATTACGTTATTTGTTAAGAAGCCTATCTATGAATTTAATATGAATTATGGTAAGAACAGGTCTAGTGTTTGATTTCTGTGAATAACTTATTTCTGACAGGCCCTGGTGTTCAGAAACAGGAAACTTAGAAAACAGCTGGTCTAGGGACTAGTTTTGAGGGGTCAGGTTCAGTAAGCAAATGTCAGAGGAGCCAAAGGAAAGTAAAGAACAGGAAAACCTAGTCAAAGCAAGTGACTTTTTCAAAAATATTCATCAAATCCATCAAAGCTTTTGCCTTTTTGATTTTTTTTAGCAACTGGAAACCCTATATACAATAGGAAAATGATTTTTTTAACCTAGCTAGAAAGTTGTTCTATGGGATCCATTTATACAATACAAGTGTGGTAGCCTCATGAGCCCACATAATGGTAGGCATTCAATATAAACAAACTGAATTGGATTAAATCAAAGCAAAGCAAATAAAATAAAGACAAACTGAATTATAATCAGTGCATCCAAGTTCTGAACAAGTTGAAGAACTTGAGAAAATAAAGTCTAGAATCATTAAATAAAGCTAATAGATTTCCTTTAAAAGGTGCTTTTCCACACCAGCTTTAGCCAACGTTAACAGCAAGCAAAGCAGGCCAGAATGGATAAAGGACACATGCAACCTGGATTTCTCAATAGTGACACTATTTTAGCAAAAACAAAAAATAAAAATCTGGATACCTTCCCATTTTAATAACCATCATAGTATGGATTTCTCCTGCAATTAATCTCAAGCACTCTTTTTTTTTATTTTTTTTCCTTTTTAACCTAAATAAGTGCATATTCTCTGCATTGATAGGCTCAGTCCTATTACTAACTTCTAAATGCTAAACAGGAAACCTAAATCCCCACAAAAGGAAAACCAGCCATTTCTTAGGGATTGAGTTTGCTTAGCCATGTTCTAGCTTTCAGTGTGATGGTGTCACATGACCTGATCTGACCTGCTTTAACTCCGGAGCTCTGGTTTCCTCCTTGATCTTGGCTTACCTCATAGCTATTGGACTTTTGACTCTAACAAGTCAAAGGCTTCCTAGCCCTGCTTTTATTTCTTGGCTCCCAGACATTCAGCACATTCAGAGCCTTGCCATTTGTCTGAGTTTAACTGTTCAGTTTTTTGTTTACTTTTGCTGCTGTCCAAATGATTCAAGGTAGTGAATGAGGTTGTTTTGTTAGGGGGAAGAAGGAGGTTGGGAGAAGTGATTGGGACAATACTGAAAGTGTATCAGCAAATTTCAAGGGAACTCTTTTGCTTCCCTTCCAAAATAATTTTGAAAGTTCGTAGAGACAAGCTTAAAACTCTCCTATCAGGGTCAAATTTGATGTATGCTTTTTATGTTGCTTCAAAAACAGATGCCCAAGAATTCTTCAAATACCAGTCATGTATCTATAGATAAAGAAAAAAGTATACTACCTGACAAGACAACTTCAATAAGATCACCTTCCTGGATATCACTAGCCGTTTTCACCAGCTGAAGGATGTTTTCAGAGGTAGGGTCGTGGCGAAAAAGCAGGATCTTATCATACATTCCATAGAAACCACATTCGGGAAACTGCAAATACAAATACCACAATAGTTTAAATGTCAAAATCCTCCTAAATTTACAATAAAAAACAAATAAATGCCAGAGCACAAATTCAAGCTAACTGGCAAAGTTTAACTCTAGAACTTTTAATCTAGAACATTAAAAATAAAAGTGAATACCAGAATTGAAATTGACAAGACCCCAAATCAGGAAGGAAGAAATCACATTTCACTAGAGCAATCATGACTAAATGGTGTCCTAATTAAAGAGCAAGACAGGAGAATGAGATAAGATTCAAAGAAGTTCTTGGCAGTAAAGTATTATAAGAAATATAATAGATGGGAAGTGCACATTTTCACAAGATCTATCGCATTCTTCAACCTTAGCATAAACATCGGAATCATTTTATTACAGTTTCATTACACATACCAGTTACAATTTATCTGTCAATAAGTTCAGTATTTTTTGGCATATTTGAAAATAAGAGGTGATTCAAATGTATACAGTTAAATCACCACCACCACAGGTAAGATGTAAAACAAGTATAAAACAGTACCATCACCTAAAAAAATTTATCTGTGCTCATTTGTGGTCAACCTCTCCACAGACCCTCAGTCTCTGGCAACCACTTATCAGTTTTCTGTCCTTGTAATTTTGCCTTTTCAAGAATGCCACATGGAACAGAATTTTGAGTCTGGCTTTTTTCACTTAACATAATGAATCTCAGATTTACCCATGATGTTCCATTAGTTTGTTCATTTTTATTTTTGTGTATTGTTCCATTGTATTGTACTGATACACCACAGTGTATGTATCCATTCCTCAGTTGAGGGGCATTTGAGTTAGTTCCAGTTTTGGGCTATTATCCATAAAGCTGTTATAAATGTTCACATATAAAAGGTTCTTGTGGTGAACATTGTTTTTCTTTTTCTGTGGTATATGGGAGGTATGTGGGTAACTTGATGAGAAACTGCCAACTGTTTTCAAACTGGCTGTACCACTCTGCCTTCCCAGCAGCAATGTATCAAAGTTCCAGTTGTCTGCGTTCTTGACAGCACTTAGTAATGTCAGTATTTTATATTTTAGACATTCTAATAGGTTTGTAATGGTATCTCATAGTTTTAATTTACATTTCCCTAATGGCTAATGGTGTCCAGCTTCTTTTCATGTGCTTACTTAACATTTATGTGTGTGTATGCATGTATGTACAAATTCACATATACACACACACACTTACACACATGTAGGTAAAGTTCTTGTTTTCTTATTGCTGAGTTTTGAGAGTTTACATATTCTTGATATAAGTTGTTTGTCATATATGTGATTTGGAAATATTTTCTTCTTTTGGCTTGTTTTTTTATTACCTTAACATTGTTTTCTGAAGAGCCGAAGTTCTTAATTTAGCTGAAATCCAATTTATCAGTTACTTCTTTATGGATCATGCTTTTGATTTAATAGCTAATAAACTTTTGCATAAGACAAAGTAACACAGATTTTCTCCTATGCTTTTGTCCTAGTTTGCCCTAACTGCTATCACAAACCACAAATGGTTTTGGCTTACAGCAGGAATTTATTGGCTTGGTTGCAATGCTAGAAATCCACAATCTCAATATCGGCAAGGCTCGCTTTTCTCCAAAGACTGCAGCATTCTGGTACTGTCTTGCTGCAATCCTTTGGGTTCCTGGGCTGCATCTCCACCTCATGTCACATGGTGATGTCCAGCCATTTCTCTTCCAGGTTCACTGCTGACTTTCATCTTCTGGCACTTTATAAGGTTTCCAGTAATCCAGATTAAGCTCCACCTTCATACAGTTGGACCACACCTTAACTAAAAAGAAAATCTTCAAGTGGTCCTATTTACAATGGGTTCACATCCACAACAGGAATGTGGATTAAGATTAAGAGCATGTCTGAATTGGGGTACATCATTCAATCTACTACAGCTTCCTTCTACAAATTTTATTTTGCAGAGGTTTACATTTGTGTCTATGATCCACTTTGACATAATTTTTGTATCAGATGAAAAACATGGATCGTGGTTCATTCTTTTGTATATTGATATCCAATTACATCAGTACCATTTGTTGTATAGACTATCCTTTCTCCATTGAATGGACTTGAAACTCTGTCAAAAATCAGGTGATGATATACAGATATGTGTGTGGGTTTATTGCTGGACTCTCTATTCTGTTCCATTGATCTATGCATATAACTTTTCTCTAGAACCACAGTATCTTGACAACTGTAGCTTTATAGTAAGCCTGGCAATCTGTTAATGTGAGACCACCAACTTTTTTCTTCTTTTTCAAATGTATTGGTTTTTCAAGTTCCTTTGCTTTCCATATTGAGATTGTAAGTAGAATTGCATTAAACCTATATATCAGTTTTCCAGAAATTTAATAGTATTGAGTCTTCAAATCCATGCATATGGTGTATTTCTCCATTTATTTGGATCTTGTTTGATTTCTTTCATTAACGTTTTCTAGTTTTCAGCATAGAGATCTTGCGAATATTTTGTAATATGTATATCTAAATATTTCATGGTTTTGGTGATAACGTAAGTGGAATTTTTATTTTCAGTTGCAAATTTTTCATAGGAACGATTGATTTCGTATAGATCATATATGTTACAACCTTGCTCAATTTATTCATTAATTCTAAGTTTTAGTAGCTTTTCTGTAGATTATTTGGGATTTTATACAGAGATAATCATGTTAACTATCAATAGAGATACTTTCATTACTTCCTTTCTATATGTATGCCTTTTACTTCTTTTCCTTGTTTTACTACACTGCTTCCAGCACAATGTTAAATAGAGTGTTGAGAATGAATATCCTTGCCTTGTTTCCAATCTTAGGAGGAAGTCATCTGAGTTTTAAATTATGATGTTAGAAGCAGGTGTTTTGTTGTTGTTGTTGTTTCTGTAGTTATCCTTTATCACATTGAAAAAGCTCTCTTCTATTCCTGAGAGGTTTTATATCATGGATGGATACTGAATTTTGTCAAGGGCTTTTTCTGCATCTCTCAAATGACCATCTTTTTTTCTTTTTTAGGTCTGTCCAAATGGTGAATTACATTGATTGAGTTTCAAATGGTAAAGTAGCTTTCATTCATGAGGTAAATTCCACTTGTTTGGCATGTATTTTCATTTTATATGTTGTTAGATACAATTTGCTAGTATTTTGTTGAAAATTTGTGCACAAAGGCTATAATTTTGTCTCCAATGCCTTGGAATGTCTTTGTCTGGATTTGATATTAGAGTAATGTTGACTTCATAAAATGAGTTGGGAAAGATTTCCTTGCTTTCTATATTCTGAAAGAGTTTGTATAGAACTGGCATATTTCCTGCTTTAAGACTTGGTAAAATTCTCTAGTGAAGCCACCTAGGCCTGGGCTTTTTTTTTGGAAGCTGTGTAACTACATATTCAACCTCCTTAATAGATATAATGCTATTTAGGCTTCCACCACTTTTTGAGTGGACTTTGGCAATTTGTGTCTTTCAAGGAATCTGTTCATTTCATTCATGTTTTCAAATCTGTGGGCATAAAGTTGTTTATATTATTCCTTTACATTATTCTTTTAATGTCTATAGTGTCTGTAGCAATGTCTCCTTATTAGTTCCTGATAGCTGTAATTTGCATCTTCTCTCTCTTGGTTGGTCATCTCCTGAGAAATTTATTAAATTTATTGATTTTTTTCAGTGAACTTGCTGCTACTTTCATGGATTGTTTTTATTATTTTTCCATTCTCAATTTTATGGATTTCTTCCTATTTTTGTTTCTTCCATTCTTCTACTTGATTTTGGTTTAATTGTCTCTTCTTTTCCTAGGTTCTTAAGGTGCAAGCTTAAGATTATTGATTTGAGACATTTCTTATTTTCTAATGAGTATTTAATGCAGTAGATTTTCCTCTAAACACTGCTTCTGCAGCATTCCACAAATTTAGATATGCCATGTTTTCATTTTCTTTCAATTCTTATTTCCCTTGTGATTTCCTCTTTGACCTATGAGTTATTTAGAAGATGCTGTGTAATTCCCAAATATCCAGAGATTTTCCAGATATCTTTTTGTTCTTGATTTCTATCTTAATTCTGCTAAGGTCTGAGGAGGTACTTTGTATAAATTTAACACTTTTAAATTTGTTGTGGTGTTTTATGGCCCAGGATAAGTTTTTTGGTAAATGTTTCATATGTATTGGATAAGAATGTGTATTCTACTGTTGTTCGTGGAGAGTTCTATAAATATCTATTAGATCATGTTGGCTGATAGTGTTTGTCAGATCTTCTCTATACTAATGACTTTCTAGTTGTTCTATAAATTACTGAGGGAAGAGTAAGGAAGTCTTCACATGTCCTGTGGATTTTTTTTTCTATTTTTCCTTTCAGTTCTATTAGGTTTTCTTCAAGTATTTTGAAGTTCTGTTGTCAAGTGCATATGCGCTATGGATTGTTATGTTTTGTTGGAGAATTCACCCTTTTCTCATTATGTGATGCCCTGGTAATATATGTGTAATAACACTGGTCATATTTCCTGTCCTGAGTGGCAAAATAATTTAAATAATATAGCTGCTTTAACCATTCTTTGATTAATGTTTGCATTGTTTTATTTTATCATTCTTCTAATAACACTGTGCATTTATATTTAAACTGAGTTCCTTATACACACATATATTTGCATCTTACTGCTTTTTATCCAATCTGACCATCTCTACTTTTAAACAGGGGTGTTTATATCATTTACATTTCATTTAAATGGGAATTAAGGTTACCACCTTACCATCTTTTTTTCTATTTGCCCCATCTATTCTTTGTTCTTTTAATCTTTTTTGTCTTCTTTGAGATTATTTCTTGGCATTTCCTTTTATTTTCTCTCTTGGCTTATTAGCCATACCTACTTTTTAAACTATAGTATACCTGTTCACATAAAACACAAGGACCTCAGAACTTGTATACTTCCATTTCCCTTCTGCCTTCCTTTGGACTACTGTGCCTTACCTTTTACATAAATATTTCCTATAGTGTAAGTTTGATAAATTTTCTCAGATTTTGTCTGAAAAGGTCTTTATTGCACCCACATTTCTTGAGATATTTTTGTTCTATATAGAACTCTATGCAATAACATTTTTATCAATTTGAAAAACTTGTTCCATTCTTTTCTGCCTTGAATTGTTTCTCATGAGAAGTCTGGGTGATTTATTCCCCCATATGCAATGTTTCTTTCTTCCCTGATTCATTTAAATTTTTGTCTTCATACTGACTTTAAACAATTTGTTAGTGATATACTTTGATATGGTTTCATGTTTAGTTTGCTTCACGTTCACTGAGTTTCTTTGATCTATGGAATTATAGATTTTTTTGACATTCAGAAAATTGTTAGACATTATTTTTCAAATGTTTTCCAGCCTCTCATTTTCTGGGACTCTAATTAGTTTTATATAAGACTAATTCATAATGTCTCGGATGTTACTGACAATCCATTCATTTTTTCAGTATATCCTTTTTCTCTCTGCAGTTCAGCTTGGATAACTTCTACTGCTATATTTTAAGATCATCAGTGCAATGAGCTTTTCTACTGCAGTGTTTAATCTGCAGCTAAGTCTACCCAATGGACTTTTCATATTAGATATTGTATTTTTCAGTTCTGAAAATCCATTTGGTGCTTTTATATATCTTCTATTTCTCTCCTCATTATGATTATATTTTCATTTAAATCATTGAAAGTCCTTTTTGGCTAAGTCCATCACCTCTGTGATTTCTAATCTGCTTCTATTAACTGGTTTTTTAATCCTTATTATGGGTCATATTTTCCTGCTTTTACATATATGTAATATTTTTAATAGATGCCAGGTATGAAAAATTAATGTGAGTAGTTGGATTTTTTGTCTTCCTTTAAAGAGTTTTGATAGCCGTTGAAGGAGAATGTGATGTTACTTGCAGATCAGTTTTATCCTTTCAAGACTTGTTTTTTAGTTTTATAAGATAGAATAGCCTTTACACTAGGGATAATTCAGCCCTACTACTATGGTATGACTCTTCCACCAGCTCTATGGAATATCCCAGGTTTTCAGTAAAATCTTTCCTATCTCTTTTATAGGAACTCAAATGTTTCTCAGCCCCATGTAAGCTCTGGGAAGTACTCAATTCATCACTACTCAAAAGCTGCAATTTATCCTATTTTATAGAATTCACCCTATGCACCCACAGATTTGTATTCAATTCAATACTCAAGTGGGCCCCAAAGCAGATTTCTGGATCTCTTTCTTTGTATAGGTCCCACATTTCCAGAATCCCTATGATCAAATTCCCGTTGCCTTGGTCTCCTCAATCTCTCATCTCTGTCTCCTCAATGCAGCCAGACTGTTAGGTTCTTCCTGAATTCTTTCTCCCTGCACTGCATCTGGATCCTCCTTCCAAGCAGAATATTCAGGTAAGTGTACTCTTCCTTTGTTTTCTCCTTTCATTCAGTCCAGTGCTGCTTATTGTCCAATGTCTAAAAGAGGCGTTTTATAACTTTTGTATCGATTTCTATTTGTTTACAGCAGGAGGGCATGTCCCATACCAATTACTCCTTGTATGTGGAAGTTGAAGTCTCATGTGCTTTTTAAATATAGAATACCAACCTCATCTACTCAACCCTTTGACTATTTAATTCTATGTAAAGTACATTTGCAAGAAAGGTAAGTTAAATGGAATAAAAAGAAGAGGATTTTTAAAGGGATACAGTCACTATAAGTCCTCTCAAATTTTTGCTTCCTTCTCTTAATTCTCTTTCCCCCTTAAGTTTGCCTTCCCTTTCCAACTTATTCAAGTGTTTTATAGATTCCCTTTATTATATATTTCATATCCATCATATTTCCTTCAAAATTAGAGTGTAATTTTTCTCAAATGATGTTAGTATTAAGGTCAAAGAAAGAGCTAACACGCAATCAATGTGAATTACCAACAAGTATTAATGAAGTAATTGATTAGTCTTTTATGCTCAAATATAGCCTATAAAGAGACCATTAGAAATAAGGCCTCTCTTACACTCCAAGGAAACTATGAATGTAAACTAGGGCTCTAGAATCTCAGGTGCTCTTGTATACTATTCCTCTACTCTTTTGCAAGAAGTTCTTTCTCTGAATTTATTGTTCTCTGTTGCTGCTCATGGAGTCCTGAAACAATTCCATATAACATCTACCTTATGTTGTAATTGATTTAAGAAACTCATCAATTTGACTCCTCAATCTATTCATATATTACTTTGGAGTAAAGCAATGTTTGTCAGCATGGAGAAATATATAAATTCCATTTAGAGGGGGAAAATTATCCTGTATGGAGTGGAGGTACCAATAAGTGACTTGGTAGGGTAGCATAAGAGGATTAGCCTCCCAACTTCACCCCAAAATCTAATCAGCCCTTTAGGGCCATTCTTACAGAGACAATCCACATGTTCAATCTCATGCCCTACATCTATACAAATAGCAATCAACCTGACTGACCCTTAGACTCTTCCCACATGGAAGTGAAGAAGCTACCACAGTCTGGATGCACCCTAAGAATGTGTCCACAGACTCTTGTTTGAGAAACTTGGACTTAAAACAATCTAAAATCTAATTCCTCTAATTGCAATTCCTCCTTACAAAAGAAAAATATCATCTCCATAATTGGTGAAAGTACATTTTAAGATTAATAATGAAATAAAAATACAAATTTAGAAATTATCATATAGTTTTCAGACCCTAGTTTAAGCTGCACTGAGTTAAACTTTAACTGTTAAAGGAATGTTCCTGACTAGAATACTAATGCTCTTCAAAGTATAGAACATTAACTAAATCACAGATCCTCTTACCATAACCTTTTTAAAACCATGGGTAGCTGATTCTGATTCAAGAGAAGAGGAGAAAATTCAAAGGATTCAGTGCTTGGGCTAGCATGAGGAAGAAAATAATAGCTGTGGAAGAAGAGAGATAAAACAGTAAATTGTTTCTCCAAAAAATGGTTAAACTTTATAGTCTTCTAATTAATTCTTTGTCAGTGTGCTTGTGTGGTGGTTTACGAACTGTCAGCACATCACTATTTTGGTGTGTTGTGTCCTCATCCACTTGTCTCTTGCGTTCTTCAAGAACATTTGTATATTCCATTTCTCTATGGTCCTTTATCGCTGACATTTGGACATCATATTCTATGTTGCACCTCTATGTAAAACCCTGTGTATAATATTATCAATGATTTGGTGTTTAATTAAGGCTTTGAATGCCTCACATCCTACTTATATTTGTTTCAAAGGGTTATGTTACTTTCCATGGGTGCCTGAGAAAATCTTTTGAAAAATAAGAACGGATAGAATGGTACCAATATATGCCACACATACTACGTTATTATTTAAAAGACTAAATTTTAAAAATGAAGAGTGTTATCAATGTTCATTAAGGTTGTTATCTTCTCCGTATATAAATTACTAAATCATGGGCATCCCCTCTCTCACATTCCTTCTTACTGTTTAATAAACACAGCACTTCTCTCTTGATTAAGAAGTCATTTAGAAACAGGTTGAAGAGCCCTGTAAAGCAGGGCATAGGAGTGAAAGTGGAGGCCAGCCTCTCAGGACAGTTGTCATAGTAGCAGTAACTGAGGGTCAAATTTTTTATTTTCAGATTATATTCCTTTTTTATTGGAAAGAACAAATCTATGCATATTTGCCTTTGGTTGTTAAGAAAAAAAATCATGTCTTTTATGTAACATAAAGTTCTGCTTGAATAGAAACTATATACAATAAGACTTTCAAAAATTATATTTAAAAATGATGTCTGGAAGGTGAAAAGTGTAAGGGAACAATGTGTGACAACTGAGAAGAGAACATATTGGGGGAAAACACTCATGGAACAACATTCCCTAATTTGGTCATAATCATCTGTTTTTATGTGAAGGTGTGTGAGCTTTGAAATCTGAAAACCCTCATTAAACTAAACAGGCTTTCAGAAAGGCTCAGAGGCTTGTAAACTCAGCTGGAGCTTATTACCAGATCAGTTATGTGTTTCTCAGAGGCTTTGTGGTTGTGAGCGCAAACATCTGAGATAAGTGATTTCAAGCTCTCTCCAAGTTTGAGTCTAACAAAACTGGCCACTGTGAAAATACGTCCCAAAATCCCAGCACTGGTCCTAAGCTCTTTAATTCTACCCTATGCTGGAAACCTCTGTGCTGCTGTGTGTATCATTTGGCATTTCTGACCACAGAGCACAATTTACTGTTACATTTCACTATAAATTCGTAGCTGGCCAGACAATGTGCTCCAGAGTAGAATAAATACATGTTTTAATGAGTAGCTGAAATGTGACCTGGCCAATGTGAAATTTAAGGAACAAAGGGTGCTTTTCCATAGTTGAAGCCAATCACAAAGGGCGAGGAAAAAGCAATACCAGAAACAAATTAATCCATGACTCAGTCAAGTGGGGGAAAAAAACAGTGAGGGAGAGAGATGGCCTGCTTAGGAAATGGAAATTCACCACCAGATGCTAAAAGGTGAGGATTCAATGAAAGTCCTGAAATTAAATTATTCTGATCAATAACAGAATACATTAGGCAGTTGAATATTGCAATTTTCTCATTCAAGATGATTCCCACATCATTTGCTAAGAATTCTTTCTACCCACAACAAGTAGTGCCCTGACTGGCCACCCTTAATGAACAAAGAAATTTAAAAAGGTACTATCACTTCCGATTTGGCCAAAACATTCCCTAAATATTGTTTCAAGAGTATAAAGACTCTATGGACATTTTAAAATGGTATGATCAACCATTTTAAATACAGTACCTAAAAAGCTGGGTGAAAATGTCTCTGCAACTCCCTTGGTGAAAAGAAATTACATCTTAGTGGTTCTAGCATCCAGGTGTAAAGAGAAGGAAAACCCAGGCAGTTCAAGATCATTCTGAAAGCAGCAGATCCTTAGATCAAATAGATCCTTCTGGAGGATAACATGCAAGAGAACTATAACAAAGAACAAGACAGCAATCTCAAACTTGAATTATTAACTTTTGTCTAGGAAACTAAACCATCCCCTGAATCCTTCCATTTTAACAACCTCAAAATTAAAAGAAAAAACTCAGAGTTTGTTGGATTTCAGAGTATGAAAATTTACATATATCAGTGAAAAAAAAAAAACTTAGTAAATAACTATCCAGTGATTATCATGTGCATAGCAGTACAGGTTTTAAAAAACATTATGAGATGTTTCATGCTCAGCAACAGCATGAACACTGGATTTTCACTTAGAACTACAAGTTATAAAGTATAAATGAAAAAGGAAAAGAAAAAGTGAATATTCTATATTATTGCAGCTATATTTCTGAAATTTGTTCAAATTTGAGCATAAGCTCTTCTATTTGGTAATTTCAAATCCTCAAATGAAGGTCCATGAAAAGAGTTCCACAATAAGACAACACAGCTATGTGAATAGTTTCTAAATGTAAATCTTAGGAAACAGAAACCAGAAAAAATAAACTCAAACTTTTCTTTTTCCTTCCTTCTTCCCTCCCTTTTTGCCTCCTTTCCCCACTGGACATCTGCCCCCCCAAACCTGGCAAAAAATGGCATTCCATCATACAATAACTAGAGCCACTATCAAAGGTAGGGCTTTGCTATATCTCTTAGTCACAACTTTTATTATAGATTCTTGATCAAATAACTGATTTCTCATTCCCAAAGATATGATTCGTGAGATAAATTTGAACAGCTATTTACATAAAATACTTTTTAAAATCCTTTGAAAAATCATGAATATCAAATGATAGTTATGGTATTGAAATAGGAGCATTCTCACACATTCCCAAAGCCATGAAAAACAACAAAGCTGCCCACTGTAAGGCCACTAACACATGCATTCTCCACTATACTTTGCTGTCTTCTGGGCTATGGACATGCTGTCCAAATGGAGATAATGCTGCAAAAACAATCACATACTTTGCCTTGTTCCCTCTACAGCTCTTTCTCTCATGAAAGTACCTGCAATCACATGACTCCCTGCTTCACATACCCACTACTTCTCTGAAAAGGGATGCCTCAGACCTGGTGTCTATCAATGTCAAGAATCTTCAAGGTCCAAAAGTAGAAACTCAAAAGTCAGTTCCATAATTCCATCTCTCTCCACTGTCCTGCCCAAACCTTCTCTTTCTCATTCATGATAGACTTTAATTTATTCCACTCCTGCTTTCCTAAAGATATAGCTTCTGACCCATGGGCTGTTCTGCTTAGATTTCTTTTATTTATTTAGCCACTCTCCTTTCCATTAAGTTCAAAATCCCATTGTTTAAAAACCATTTTCATTCATAATTTTAACTTTGGACCTTAGTTTCACCCTCTATTTGTATTAGAGCAAAGAAAAGCAAAAGGTAAAAAATATCTGAGAAAACAAGGAACGTATTTCATCAAAAAGAGGCCTGCTTGGCACCTTCTGGGATTAAAATTTAGACTGAATCTGAAATGGTAAATTTTTATACTATGATATATAGAAAAGTAGATATTACCTGAATGTATTTAAAATCTTCTGGTAATAAATCTAAACTGTACATTCTTCTTCCTTGGGCATATAAATATATCAATGGTTTTTATCAGATATTGCTTTAAGAAGTCTGTTTAATAAATTATATGCAACAGATGTGATTCAATGTGATGTTAAATTGGTGGCATAAACTTCTATTTTAATTTGAATAACATGTCACTTATTAAAAAGACAAAGCAGTAAGAAGTGACTTAATAAATCATTAACTTTAATACAGCAACATCTTTGCATAGATATCCTGTGATTACTTTAAATCATTATTTTGCTGTACATAATTTCTAAGTTTTAAAATAAATGTTCATGCCAACTAATTATAGGTGGTAATAATTAATGAGAGCCTCACCATTATTGTATGGAAACATTATCCTGCATAATACCTTGACAGTTTACCAGTCAGTGACTGCTATTAGAAGTCTTAGCAGGTACTCAGAAATAATTCTACAGAACAGTAATTAGGTATATGGATTTACAGCTTGAAAATGAAAAGAAAAAGAGTCCAACTTCACATTCTTTGTCTCACTCTGAATAAAATTGTCATTATAGCATACTGTAGATTTTTAATATTTCATAACAAGTCTACATATTTGTTGATTACTTTAATGCATTAAAGATAATGGATATATGCATTGGCTAAAATAAAGTCATGATGTCAACCAAAAAAGTTTTATCAAAAGCTAAGAAATATTAATTTTGTAGAAGAAATACATCCAGAGATTATTTATTTTCTCCCCAAGTTTTATAGATGAGTAAATTGATGTCCAGACATATTAAGGATTATATCCAAGGTCACAGTGCTAGAGAGTGCCAGAAAGTGGACTGGTCTCTGAATGTCTTTGATATTTCCTCTCAGTTCTGCGTTCTTAGAAAGGATATGCAGGAAGAGTGACCCAAAGTCCAGCAAACAGAAATTCAGAACTTAAAGTCCCGAGCACTTTTCTTTGCCCAGAAAGCACTGTCCTCTAGGCTTACAGATTTTTATTTTTGAACAAAACCAAGGTAAATAATTTGAGCTTTTTCCAGCTTTTCCAACAAAACCAGGGTAAAATGACTTAATGAGCTTTTTAACAGCTTTCCTTGGAAATCTTTAGTTCTTACTAGATAGAAAAGTCATTAAAAGGGTGGTGGTGGTGAGGTAGCCACTGAATACTAGCTGACAGCAGAAGTGAGAGCTAACAGCAAAGGAAAAACGGTTTGGGATCATTGATACAAGGGGTGGTCTCACAGATTCCACCCCCAAAGGGCTAAGGCATTATAAAAGAACTATAATTAATATTTACAGAATTATTGGTCCTTTAGAATAGACATATTCACACAGTGTTGAGTAATGCATTTGAACGGATTTCCATTAATTATGCAAAACAAAATTGGAAAATAAAATGTACTCTTGTTTTATTTGGAAAATTTGTACATCTGACCACCGTCTTCCCTGATGATAATAAATGAAGGATAACTCTAATAGAGTTCTACAGTTTGGGATTGTAGTTTAGGTGCAAGCGTTATAATTTTCTAATAAATTGAAATGGAATTTTAACATTAAGCCTACATAGACCAATGACCAGAAAATGCTAGTATCAATAGCACAGATCTACAACAAATTTATGTAGATTTGTATATTTATGTAATTTGTAAAGATGGCACTAACCCATCAGAGTTATGGAAATACATAAACAAATTGGCTATATAATGATGGTCAGTTAAAAATAAAATAAAATCAATCTCCAATGAAATAAAAAAAACTATTTACCTTTTTAACTGTTATTCTTATGTTCTAAAATGTTTGATTTTTATGAAATTAATTTTGTTCTAGGTAACTGTTTTTTTCTTAACAAGAGAAAATGCACAATTTATTTATTTACTTTTCTATAAGTTTAAATCCTTGAGTGGTACAACATCACACAGATTCAGTGTCCAATGGCCTTAGCAGGAAGGTTGCTTCAGAATTTATCACCAACCATGACACTATTTCCGTGAGCACGAGTTACCTTTCCCCAGATTACTCTGGTTTTGTTAGGTTTGTCGCCAGGATTCACCATGTTGTTTTTTTTGCTTTGTACATGTAAGCACATCTCTTGCCTAAAGAGAATTCAGTTTTATCTCAGGCATAAACGCCTTCAATTTTAAGTAGAGCTGTGTGCTCCCTCTGGTTCCGGAGTCCCCACTTAGAGCCAGCAAAAGTCACTTTGAACCACAGCCTTCCGGACATATTTGCCATTTTAGAAGTACTGTTCTCAGCAGGCCCCAGTTATTTGCTCCCAAACTTCAGCAGCTGGAGCTCCACTCACCTCCACTGGCTCCAAGATGGCGGAAAGAGCTAGATAATAGTTTCTTTTAAAAAAATAATTAGGTACATGTAAGTATATATAATATTCAGGGACATAACAACACTGGAGAAGGGTGCAGGAGAAAGAACTGTGTGGAGAATTGCCCCAGCTCAGAAAGAAATAGAAGTTAGGGAGAAGAGTTTGAAGGTGAAATATTTTTGTTCTTATCAAAGCTATCTAAATGATATACCACAGAGGAACAAGAAATGGATATGGACACTGGCCTTCCAAATCAAGTTAAAAAGCTGATGTCATGAATCCAATAATTATGATGAAAATTCACCCAGATCACCAAGGCACACATAATATACATTCTTGCTCTCACAAGAGGTAGGTACAGAAATGTCATGGCACACCACAAGTGCTTACAGTTATTCATTCATTCAACAAATACTGAGCATATACTCAGGCACTTTTCTCTAACTAGAGATACAATGACAAAACCAGGCAAGGTCCCCTGTTTTCATGAGACTTACTATATAATAGGGGAGAGAGACATTATACAGGTTATCACACAAATGAGGGTATAATATGGTGAGATTAGAGTTATAAAGGAATGGAGCATCATTCTAAGAGCATGTAATGAAGAAATGTGACCTAGACAGTGAGATAGGAAGGAAAGCCTTTCCTGAAAAAAAAAAGGGGGGGGCTTTTTTCAGCTAAAATCCAATGCTAAAAAGCTGTAAAGTAACTTTTTGGATGGGGGTGAGGAGATAGCAGGAGTTGGGCATTCCTGGTAGAGCAAACATTTGTGCTAAGTCTCCTTTGGTTAAATATAGAAAAAAATGTTGTTAGTTCTCACCACATCTTCACACTATATGATAATCCCAAATGAGTTCAATGTCTGAGTCATGTAGCTCTAACACATGAGATGCCCAAACTACTCATTCATTTAAGAATCCCCTGGAGTTAGACCTAGACCTGAGTTCAATAACTATATTAACATTTCCCCTATAGAATACACTTCTATCATGAGAAGCTCTATGACAATAAGGTTTGAAATAAGTCTAGAAAATGTGGCATATGCTATCTCCTCTTTGAAGATTCACCATGCACATTATCATAATTAATGTTTATAAAGAAACATGTCTCCCACCCATATTTGACACACACACGTAATATATGTTTGTGTATATACATGCATACACATATACATATATATGTACATATATTTATTGACTGATTACCTCCTAGGTTTATTGTAGAGACTATATGAACTAATGTATGTTAGGGCAAGACACACAGTAAATGCCTTCTAAGTGTTTGTTATTGTTTTTATAGCTAACTGATCTTGAGGAGGGTTTCTAGGCCACTCTATTCTTGATCAAAAACTACAAATGAGTAAAGACTCAGCAGCATTAATCAGGCATACTCAGTGTTCTTCTATTTCTTGCTTGGTTCCTGTAGCTCCAATACAGCTCACATGATTCTTAATTGGCTGCAGCCAGGTCTTGAAAACCAAGGCTTTCATAACTTACAGTTTTGTGAGCCTACTAATACATATATTCATTATACACAAGATAGCTTATTTTTCTTCCATTTTAACCTATATTTGGTGAAGAAGAATTTAATAATTACCCATTTTCTTTAACAACTCTCTTCCTTATATTTATTAATATTATGACATTTTTGCATTAATAGCATCTACTTTGCTGGAACAAAGCAAGGGTCATAGATTTGGATGTTGGCATTGATACAGTAGAATTCCATTGTTCTGATTGTACTGCTAATGATCATTTGGTTCCATGGATAACAATCTCATTTCCTCAAAGTCAAATCTCCAAGGAACTGTTGTATTTTCCCCTTCTTTGAACTGATAAGCAGGCAGTGCATCTAATTTAAATGATCAAAATGAAAACAATTTCTCTTACTTACTCCTCAAGATAGGAAAGAATTTCTTCCTCCCTTATAAAATGCAATACAGCTCCTGGAAAGAATGCCATGGCTTGTGGGAGAGTTGGGAGAGAGCCAAAAATAATAAAACCAACTGCCACTCCACCAGAAGTAACATTTAATATATTGGCCTCTTAGTTCATTTCCAAGTGGCCAGATGTCCTCAGCAGAGCTGACAGACAATAGTAGGCGTTGGCCCCACCTACAAAGACTTTTCTAGGCACGTATTAAAAGGACATCTGCAAAGGCACTTATGGATATCTGTGATGACTTGGGGCCTTGATTCAGGTAATTAGGTCATAGAGAAATGTATTATATTACCACCATCATTGGCCAATGACTAATTGTTGTCTCTCTTAAAGGTAGATACAGATAACACCTAACAAAGATTGTATCTGAAGCATGTTGAGAGAGAGCAAGTGCACTTGATCCCATGAGAGTCTGAATTAAAGATGAGACACTGAAGAAAAAATGTATAAATGTTTGTGTTCTTTGATATAAAGGTGAAACTTTATACTGTGACTTTGCATAAAATAACTTAATTTCTTTCATTTTTCATACATTTCAAAGGTAGTTTGCAAATATAATACAACTACGTTAATAGGAAATAACTTCAATTTTTAAGAAGAAAAAAAGTGGTAACTGACCTGCCAATAGCCATACTAATATCTTGTGACATAAGTGATCCCAGTACAAGTTTGTACTTTACTTTTTTAGGTGCCTGGGGACACAGTAGTGAACAATATAGACAGCCCAAAATTTAAGAGTTTTGCAGAGTTGCCAGCAGGCAATCCCAAATGCACTAACTTGTTGACATTCTTCATCTTCTTCCATTTGTATTTCTATGATCCAATTTGCTTATTATCACAACTTAGTAAAGATGGAAGGAGTCATTGTGGTAAATGTTGTAAGTGGAACATTTTGAGAGAAGTTTTTATATGCCTTTAGAAGAGGGCAAAGGAAAAACCTCTTGAGAGAAAGATGGTTTACACTCAGAAATTTGGGCCATCTGAACAGCCTGGCAACTGAAAGTTCTCAAAAATCTCTTTCATTCTCAGAGCAACTGGGAGTTTATAAAAGGCTGGTTATTTGCCTGTGTCATTTCATCTAGATCTGGTCATTGCACTAATTCGCATACTTTTTCACTGGAAGGGAAAGGGGCAGCTAAGATTTAGAACAAACATTTGTTTTAAGCATGATGTTTTAAAACCAGTTATATGGTTATCCATACTAATGATATCAGTACTGAAAATCAACTGTAATTTGAACACAGAGAACCAAGAAGATGAGAACCAAGAGAAACTTAGAGGTCTCTAAATTCATAAAAAATAAAATAAAATTCATTAGTTGAATCTGGAACACATTAAGAATCAGAACATTGTGCCTCACAAAACTTCAAACACAGCAATCGAAATTAAGATTGCCAACAAATCACTCAAGACATATGTATTAGTTTCCTGGCTGCTAAAATAAATACCATAAAACAGGGATGGCTTAAATAACAGGAATTTATTGGCTTATAGTTTTGAGGCTAGGGGAAGTCTGAAATTGAGGCAAATAACACGAAATGGTTCTGGTTAAACAATGGGAATTTATTCACTCACAGTTTTGAGGCTGGGGAACTGTCTAAATCAAGGCATCATCAAGGCATGCTTTCGTCCCAAAGACTGGCTGCTGGCAAGCCTTGGCTCCTATACCACATGGCAAGGCATGTGGAGACACCTGATGTTCTCTTCCTTCTCTTCTGAGTTTTGTTGATTTCAGCTTCTGCTTCTGTAGCTCTCTCGCTCAGTCTGCATTTCATTTTCTTATAAAGAAGTCTGGTAATAGGATTAAGATCCACCCCAGGCCGTGCCTTCACTGAGGTAACCTCATCAAAAGGTCCTACTTACAACGGGTTCTACCATCATTCATTTTGGGCGCACCTTAATAATACCTTCAAATATCCCATTTACAAGTGGGTTCACACCCACGGGAACAGGGTTTGGGACCAGAACATGCCTTTTGTAGGGGACATGAGGCAATCCCCAACAAGGTATTACACTCCAAATCCCACCCCATTTCTCTGCTCTCATTTATAGAAATACTCCTCCATAAGAAGTTATCTGTGCTCATTGCACACACCTTCACTTGAATCAACTCCAGGCAGGCTATCTGTCCAACCTCTACTTTCAAGCCCCTCTCATAAGGCTGCCGATGACCTTGACATTTCCAAATCCTATAAGTAACCTCAGTCCTTACAGACATCTCAGTAGCATTTGTCCCACTTGGTCACCCCCTCTTTCTAGCAAAACACTTTCTTCCCTTGATTCCAGAATAGTACATTCTCTTGATTGTCCTCCTAGTTGACCAGCTGTATGTGCTCCGTCATCTTTAGTGAGTCTCCCTCTACTTATCAATTTCTAGATAAATGCTGGAGCACTCAGGGCTCATTCTTCAAAGAGCTTATTGTCTCTATTTATAATTATTCCCTGGGATAATCTCCTCCAGTCCCATAGTTTTAAATACAATATATACTCAGATGACACAAATTACTATTTCTATCATTGAACTTCCCCCCGAAACATAGACTCATTTATCTAACTGATGCTCAACCTTTCAGGTTACATATATCTACAAGGTATTTTATACTTAACATGTTCACAACAGAACTCTTAATTACCAGGCTCCAACTGCTCCTCCTCAGTGCTTCCCATCTAAAGAAATGGCACCAACATCCATTGGTTAGGCCAAAAACCTTAGAATTGTCTTTGTGTTTTCTCTTTCTCTCTCACTCAATATCTAATTCATCAGCAAATCCTGTTGGCTCTCCATTAAAATACGATATACTCAAATTCAAAATGTGCCACTATCTCCACTGCTATATCTCTAGTCCAAGCAGTCATCTCTCACCCAAATTGTAATAAATTCACAACCCACATGCTCCTACTCTTATCACCCACAATCTATTCTCCACACAGAAACTGGAGCATCTTTTAAAAACCTGTGTCAGATCAAATGACTTCTCTTCACACTGAGAATCATCCCAAAGTCATAACCACAGCCTTCTCACTCTCATTTTTTTACCACTATTCCTTCATCCTGGCTTCTTTACTGTTTTTCAAATAAGCCATAAATACTTCTGACTCGGGGACTGCTGTTCCCTTTGCTCAGAATACTCATTTCTCGATACTCACATGGTCAAGTCGTTCATTTTTGCTCATGTCGACTCCTCAGAGAGGCCTTCCCTGACCATCCTAAGTGAAAGAACAGCTCTCCCAGATCATATCTTGTAACTGGTTCCATTTTCTTCAGAGCAATCATCATTATCTGAAGTTAGATGAGCTAACTATCTTAATTTTAAAAAAATATATTCCTTATCTGTCTTCCAACTCCATTAGAAGCAGGGGCTCCATTAGAGCAGGGGCTTTTTTCCTATCTTATTCGCTAATGCATACCAAAAGCCTAGAATATAGAATAGTGCCTGGCACATGGTAGGTGCTCAGTAAATATTATTGAATGCATGAATAAATGAATCACAAAAAATGCAAGCTCTTTTACTTCACAAAAGTATTAGAGAAATTAGCTATTATTTCAGTTTTCTTTAACATTACCAACCCAAGCAGTGCTGAAAACAAACTCATGCTTTCTCAAAGGAGGCATCAGAAACTCTATTTGAAGACATTTTTGGGAAATTGTATCTAGCTATCTCTGGGTTTCAAAAGATGATCTCTCTTCATACTCCAATTCATGATTTTGTGGAAAGGAATTCCATAATTAAAACATTTCAATTACCTGTATTTACTGGGACAGGCTGTTCCCCTTTGACTCTTAAAATAAATGGTCTTTATTTTTAGAAATCAGGATTTCCTTTCCTTGTAGAGGTTACAGCTCAGACACATTTGAACACTCAAATGTTTATGGTGACTCTGGCAGACTGCTCACACTAGAGAAGCTCATTTCCCCAATATAGAACCTCCAGATCTCTGATGGTCTAATTCTCATTTTCTGTGCCACTGTGGGAATTTCCACTGTTGTCTTATCAGAGTATCTTGACCTTCTAGAAAACGTCTGGAAAACTTTAGTCAAGCCCTTAATATTCTTATTCACACAATTAAGTAGATAACCACATGGGGTTTGCCTAAATCACCTCTCAAATTTGTCAACTAACACTCTCCACTTCCACAAGTCAACCACCAAGCACAGCTGGCCTCAGGACCTTTGTTCTTGCTGTTCCCTTTAACTGGACACTCCTCCACCTAACAGTCCTATTGTATACAACACCTTCCTTCACCTCAAATATCATATTATTTATTTCATTGTATGTATGTATATTATCTCTCTACCCACTAAAATGTAAGCTTATTTGAGCAGGGACTGTATGTGTTTGATCCATTGTTGAATGCCCAGTGGCCAGAAGAGAGCCAGGCTCAGAGGAGGTGGTCAATAAACAATAGTTGAATGAATGCTCAATAAATAGCTCACTTATCTTCATCATTCCTTTCCAATTCTCCTCTTTGTTCACGGAATTTATTTTCATTATTTCAGAACCTATTAAGAGGAGCCTATCTTGAAACCTACGTTAGAATATAATTGCCTTTTTTAGTTATGAAATGATTCACTCTATCGATCTGGAGAACACTACTAGAATGTAAACAAATATTACTCACAGTTAACAAATATTAACATATTTCATTAATTTATTATTTGACATATTTAAGGAGTCTGAGTTTGTGTCACTACTTCTCTGGAATAATTTCCTAATTATCATCTTCCTAGAAGATTCCACTGCCAATATACTGAAAATAATTTCAATGTAAGTAGCTTCAAAGAATTACATTTTAACAAAATTACAAGTCATCTTGAACACATACTGAATCCAGTCCAAATATTTAATGTATTATGTCTATGTGGGATAATGTGTAATCTGTAACATAATTACTCTTTGCAATATTTTCCCAGTATAAAATATCAATAGAAAATATTCAGATTCCATTAATAATTTGTATACTTAATTATTTATTAGTATTGAATACATATAATGTGCTATGATTTTTGGATTTCAAACTGTTTGGGGGAAAATTAATTTCAATCTCTACAACTAACCAAAATATATGTTAATTGGATTAATGAAGTCAATTCAAAATAAATAGTTAAATAAATAAATCAGAAAGAAATATATTGACAGGGGAAAGTCCTTTCTAATTATAAACCAAGAAAGCTTTTTGGTTCAAGACGGCAGATGGAGCATAAACATTAACTTTTCATCTCCAAAAATCCTACTGAAACCACAGTAATGAAGTACAAAGGGAATTTTACCCAAATCAGCACTGAATATGGGAATGGAGAGAACTATACATGGACTAAATTCTTCCAAATATCAAGAAAACAGAAATCTGATGGCGTCAGAATTGATATAGGCCCCTACTTCTTACGTTACTTGGAGACTCTGTCTACCATTTCTCTACTCTAAGTCTCCAGAAAGAAGGCATCTCATCTGTATTGTTCACTGCTGCATCCCCAGGACGTGAAACATGCCAGGCACATGATAAGTGTGCAATAAATATTTGTTTATGGCTTGAATGAGTAGCCAGTAATAGGAAATTAGGTAAATTAAGATGACTCATTTGAAGATGGTACTACAATACCACCTTTAAAATCTGATGCTATCACATATTAAGTTCTCAATAAATACGCTCTGAATAAATGAACAAATGAATGAATGGTGGAAATGTGGGAAATTGTGATGATGTTCCATTAAATGGAAAACAATATAAAATAAAGTATACAATTGAGTTGTAATGTTGTTAAAAATGTATGCATTCATAAAACAAGGACTTAAAGAAAACTAAAAAGATGAACTGTGGATACAAGGAATGGGATTATGAAAGATTTATTGTCTTCTATGGTTTTTCTGTATTTTTCAAACTTTCTATTACATGTATGTATTTGCTTTTAATCAAAGAGGGGGAAAGCTATTGTACAACAGAAGGTCTTAGTTCCATTGTTTTCTTAGACGCACTATGCTAGCACCTTTCCTACTCGCTCTAGCCAGCCAACTCATATGATGTGGTGTGCAAGACTATAGTCTCATTCTTCAAATATGAAAGAAGGAAAAAAAGAGAAAAAGGAAGGTTGGCAAGTTAGAGAAAGGAAGAATGAAGCTATGGGTTGTGCTCTTTCTTCCAGGATATACTTTCTATACCCATGCAGATATGTCTGTGTGTGTGTGTATGTGTGTGAGTGTGTGTTAAGAGAGGTGGGGCTCGAGGGTGGTATACAAGGGTCACTCTTCCAGTGATCCATTTTCAACCACCTTTTGGGAGCAATTCTTCCATCACAGCATAGTCACTAGCAACAAGATGGACTCCAAGGAAGGACAAGACTGAGGTCAGGCAGAACATGCCAGGCACACTTGGCTCTACCACTTACTTAATGGGTCATTACTTACCTATGCTGCATATAAACTGTGTGGCTATCTGTGAAGTCTTTAGAATAGGGCCGATATATACTAACACACTAAAAGTAATCATTATTATATTATTACAGTTTAGTTATTAGGTAAGAAATAGAAATGCTATGTAATCGGTGACTAAAAGATAAACCCCTATACCACTAAACCCTTATGTAATCACAAATAAATCATTTATTTTCTTCCTACCATGCACAAGACAGCTTAAGAGAAAATATAATCTCACATTGCTGACAGAATTAGTTGGGGATGTACAACATAGAGAAATGAAAAGTTGCAAGCAATAAATTTTTGAATAATCTGGTTAGGATCATAATAAAAGAGGTATCACCAAACAGAATCTGATGAACTGCCAAAGGAATTATTTCCTTCTCTTTGCATTATAGGGAAGAAGTGTCACTGAATAAACAGTTCAGTAGAAGGCTCCCTCCAAGGTGTGATCAATATTCTAACAAATGTGAGCCTGAAAGAAACCCTGTAAGAGAATCTCTTAATTCCTGTAGAGCAAATTTGTGAAGAAAATCATCTCTGGATTTTAAAAATTATGAAATTTGCCTCAATTCCAAATCATCACACTTTTGTGCCAGGGGGATATGCAATGCAGCAAGGAGACATTCAAAACAATCAGAAAATGTTATCATCTCATTCAAAAGATCTGTCCCCCAATATGACGGATATTTGTTGTTTTGGTGGTGAATTTTACCATCCAACATCCATTCCTTTTTTAAGGAATAGCATTTTATTTTTTGCTGGAAGGAAATTACTATTCCATCTTTGGTCTATTGAATGTAAAAAGAAGGAACATTGTCTTCCTCTAGTGAAGGGGTAATGACATGACCTAAGCTATGGAAACTAGACTCTGCTGTGACTCTAATCCTTGAGCTGAATGTCACAGGATATGAGATGGGAATTCTAGATTTTTGAAAACACTGGCACACACTATTAGTTGAATATCCATTGGCTATTCTCATCCCTTCTTTGAAAATGCCTGAAAATTGCTATCCCAGACTCCCTGAAGCTAGGGAGGCCATGTGATCTAGTTCTGGCCAATGAGATATATGAGGACGTCTACTAATAAATTCTGGAAAAGCTTTTTCCTTCCTCATAAAAGGACGGGGCATAATAATTAAGCTTGCTCACTGCCTTGACCCCTCACATGCTTTCTGTATTTCGCCATGGTTCTATAAGGATATGATATCTAGAATGTTGGTAGCCATCTTGTGGCCAAATGGATAAAGCCAAGAGAGTCACAGAGATTACAACCCTGTATAGCGTTGGAGCTGCAGGAGAGACCTTAGAACCTCCTGCCTACAAACTTCATGTTAATGTGCCCATGTAGTTTAATATTAATAATGTGGTTTTTTAATGACAAATCACTGAAGGCATCTATGATAGATTGATTACTTAAATGACCAGCAATTACTTCTTTCCTTGTACCCACATGTATCCCTGTACCATGCAATTTTTTAAACATATAAATTATAGTTGACAGTAATATTTTAATATTTTTACAGCCATGGCAAAGTAGGTACTAAGGGTCAATAATGGGGAGGTAGTAATGGGATTTTTCCTTTTGGAGTAATGAAACATTCTGAAATGGGCTGAGCTGATGACAGCACAACTCTGTGATGAAACTGAGAGCTATTGCACGTACACTTCGGATGGACTGCACAAGGCAGGGGAACGTATAACACAGTGAACCCCATGGTGAACGATGGTCTATGGTTAACAGCACAAATATGAGAACGTTCTCACATGAAGTATAACAAAACTTACAATTGAATAAATTATATTAAAAATCAGGTAATAATGCTCAAATATCATTACTTTCAAAAGTTTACTACACTTTAGTATTATCTATGCTCTAGAGGTTTTTCACATCAATCATATCTCATTGTAAAAATACTATATAATGATGTTCTGTTGCACATATCTTCCCAACTCTGTATTCAGTGATGTTAGGCAGGTAGTTTGGAAACACCCAAGGATGAAGTATTTACAACATGGTAACTGGCAATGGCCACAAATCAGAGCATGGTTTATTATTTTCCTTCTCATCTAGTCTTAGGAACCTGATAGTGAAAATACTAATAATGATAATTAAAATGTGTTGTTGTCATTACATTGTGAACAGAACACACCAAGCAAACAAAAAAAGCCTGAGGAAATTGTTTCCGGCAATCAAAGCTATTATTCAGTTCAGAAAAGAATTCATTCATGTCATTGAGAACATATGAAGTTCTGACACATAACTTTGTTGTTTCATTTTCATCTTGTTAATCTTAACAAAAATATCAAATAACAGTCATGTCAGAACTACATTCATTCACCATTTGCAACTATAAGTTGTTTATAGACACAAGAGTTTGGAAAAATTGCCAAAGTTATTCTGTTAGACATAATTTGCTATATGTAATTTACAATAAAGTGTACTGTATATTTTATTATTATTGGTATGCTACACACATTTTATATCAGGAAAATAAAAATAGGAATCAGGTAACATTTTCATATCTACTGCTTCTTTTTGAGGATCCATGAGGGCATCACTGACTTAACAGGATAAGGTCAAAGGGCAAAGTGTGATGTTAGTTGATACAGTAATTAACACTAATTTTTCTGTTTCTGTGAAATCATCATACAACCTAAAGTACTAAATATATATGTGTGTATATAGAAGTATATATTTAGAAATGAACTTTTGTGATTTCCTGTTTTTTTCATAACCTTTATTTCGTATTACCAAAATATGTGCATGAAAATAAGGTCAAGGAACCTAGTCGTTTAGTCACTCCTACCATTTTCCTCCCAAAGTCATATTAGGAACAGAGTGTGGGAGGTGTACAGGATAGATATGCAGGCTGAGGAAAACCAACTCCTCGTAGAAAGAAATAGTAACTAAGGCTGCATGGCTGTTTGGAACAGGAAAAAAAAATGCAGCAAGAGAATAATGAGACAATAAATTTTTAAAGAGAAAGTAAAAGGGCGGGGGAACCTATGGAAGAAGTAGCTCAATATGGTGAAAAAATTTTGTGAAAAGACAGAGGCAAGGGATGTGAAAGAGGCATATAAATTAACCAGGAAGAGAAAAAAAGGAAAAAGAGAAACCACACGGAAATAAATTTGTCAGGGAGAGAAACTTCTAGATGTAACATGATTAGAATTTCTGGCTTACTATGCTATGATGAGTATTTCAGAACCTACTTTCTGCAAATTTTTGTCAAACCTTCTCCTTAATCTTAAGTAGCTAGCCATTTTCTCCACTTCTGGGGCTCAGATCCTTGGGTGGCTCTAATTTCATAACTATAAAAGAAGTCAACACTTGTGCCTGAGGCAGGTGTTACATAATGGTCTTACATACTCTCTTAGCCTACTTTTGTTGTTCTGACTTCTCGATCATTCCTCAGACAGCAGCAGGCATTTGCCATTTCTGGCCAAGCAGAATCCAATCTCCCTTCTTTTGGAAATGGTATGCCTGCTTCCTGCTTCCCTTGCCATTGTTTTTTTTCTCTTTTATCCCTATGGCTCATTTCCCTATCCTCCCTATTCCCAAGTAAGCCTTCATAATGTATTTGGTGTATACCTTTTGTTTGAATGCGTGCTTGCAAAATGTACATTCATATTTTGTATGCATGGATTTTGATTTATACAGATAGCACTTTAAGCAACATATGACTTTTCTCCTCCCCCTGGCCCCTCACAGCTCTGTTAATGATCTAGTGCACATCTAATCCATTATTTCTATCTGCTGCATAATACTCCTTGGTGTCCACTATATTCTACCTATCCACTCTTCCTGTGATGTCTACCCCTCCACACAATGCTGCAATTGATATTCTGACACACATCTCATGTACCTGTGTGAGAATATTTTTAGGATATACACCTCAAAGTATTAAGTCACAATATTTGTATATTTTAGTTTTCCTAAATAATGCCACATTGCTCTCTAGGGTGGTGCACTAGGCTACACTTTCACCAGCAGTACATGAGGATTCTTAAATCCACACATTATTGCCAACACTTGGTATTACCCAACTTTCTAAATTTTTGCAGTTTAATAGGTAAGAGATGATATCCCATAATTGGTTTAGTTTGCATTTTTCTAATTACAAAACAATTTGAGTTCATGCACATTAGGGGATTCTTCCTCTATAATTGGCTGTTCATATTCTTTGCCTTTTATTCTGTTGATGCTGCTGTCTTTCTCTTGTTGATTTTTAGAAACTTTTTGTATTTTATATATTGAGCCTTTGTTGGGTTTTAGATATTATAAATATCTTCACCCACTTAGTCACATGATTATTAGTGTTATCCATGGGAGCAGAAATCCTTTAAATGATGTCATCAAATTCATCAATTTTTCATTTTATGATTGTGCTTTCAAAGTTTTGTTTAAGATGGTCCTCTTTACCCCCTCCATTATAAAGATATTCTCCTAAATTTTCTTCTATTCAATTTCTAAATTTAGCTTTCATATTTAGGTCTTTAATCTACCTACAGCACACTTTTGCATATGGTATTAAATAGCCATTCAGATTTATTTTTCTCCATACAGTGAGCCAATTTTCATATCATCATCTACTAAACAATCCATTTGTTCCTCATTGATTTGTGCTGCCACTGCTTATCACATATAAAATTCTCCCATATACATTAGTTATTTCTAAGCCCTTCATTCTATCTCTTGTCTGTCAGTTGTACCAATACAACACTTTTTACCTTTTTAAAAAACTTACTATGAATTGGTATTATGTCTTATTATGTCTTAATATTTGATGGACAAATCCCTATGCTTTCCTCTTCAGCTATTACTGGATTTTTACTCTTCCATTAAATTTTTGGCATAAGTTTAGTAATTTTTCTCAAAAGATCTGAGTGAATTGGAGATCAAGGTTAATTTAGGGATATTTCACATGATTTCTATATTAAATTACATCATCCTAAGATCAGAACTCTCTTCTTATACACATCGTCTCTGTTGTTTTCTACTAGAGTTTTAACATTTTACATAGAAATCTTGTATAATCTTGGCTAAGTCATTTTCTAGATTTTTGTGTTGTTTTTATTTTCCATTATAATTTCTAGTTGCTTACTGCTGGTATAGAGAAATACTATTGACTTATGAAAGTTGGTTTTGCATCCAGGAACTTGCTTAAATCTCCTAACAGTTCTAATAGTTTGTTAATTCTCTCTCTCTCTCTTGCTCTGTGTGTGTGTGTATGTGTGTGTGTTTGTGTAAGATAGAGGGTTATTTCATTTGCAAATATGAGAGCTTTAACACTTTCATTCCAATCCTTCCATTTCATTTTTTGTAAAGTGTAGTCTTTGATCTATTATCTTTTTCTTGTTCCAGATCTTATAAATATATGATAAATTTCTCCATAAATAAAATGATTATTGCAGGGTTTGGGGTACATAATAGTTATTAAATTAAGAAAGTATTCTTCTAATCCTTTCTTCCTAAGATATATTTTTTCATAAACAGGTATTGAAACTTAAATGTTTTTTGGCATCAATTAAGATAATTTTATTTTTTTTCCTCCTTTGATCTAACAGTGTGATGAATCATTCTGACAGATTATATTAAATACGAAAACAAACATGCATTCCTGGGATAAGACTTACTTGATCATGATGCATTATTTATAGTATGCCATAGGAGCTGTTTGGTTAATTACTTTGGATTGTGATATCTCCATTCATATGTAAAACAGGCCTGCCCATAATGATCTTTTTCTCTACTGTCCTCATTTGGCTTTAGAATTAAGATTAAACATGCCTCATTAAATGAGCTGGACAGCTTTGATTCATTTCTAATTTTCTGGAACAACTTTCAATAATAGGAATTGGTGTTCCCTAAAAGTTTGGTACAATTGACTTGCAGAGCCATCTGGGCCAGAGTTGTATGTTTTTTTATAGTTAATTGATTTATTCAAGTCATTTATCACATTTTATCATTTCAAAAATTTTTGGAAATGTATTCATTCTACCTTGGTTTTCAAATCAGATATTATACTTTGGAGAAGTGAATCTACCCCTAAGTCTAGGGGCAGGGCTTGTATTTTAAGCTAAGAAGCATAATCTTGCTCTTTGTCATAGTAAATGGCTCAGGGATAGGGTATACCTAAGTTGATCCAGACAGAATGAAATTTTTGTATATAAAGAGTTGAAAAGTGATGCTCTTCTTTGCCTGGCTTAGTAGCTTAGGGATATGAGGCTTGGAGTCATAAAAGAGAGACTGGGCTTTAGTGACTCACTGTGTAGGATGGAGCCAAACTGAATCAACAAAGCCAAGAGATGTGTCCTGGTGACACTGTTTGAGTCTTAGATAAAGGCAAATCCACCCCTGGTCATTTCTGTTTTGTGTACTAATAGATTCCCTCAAAGAAGATGCTTCTACTGGCTTCTGTCATTTGTATTCACAGGAATCCTAAAAATTTGGTCCTTACACCTTGGCCTCTAACCTTGGGCCTTCTTGGTTCCTTATTGATCACTGACCTTCTTACTCCTAGAGCGGTACCCTAATCTGGCCTAAGGAAAACTGTTAACTCTGTGGCCCTGGCCCTGATATTCAGGATCCTCATTTTCTGCTTGCTCTCAAGTATGCTGAAACAGAGTCTTCCTAGGCAGTAGTTGTAATAATGCTTTCAGATTTTGGCTATCTTTGGACCCTGTGAATAACTAGCTTTCTCTTTAACTCTCCACCCAATCAGCCTGATTCCACATTTCCCAGGTCCCAGAGTGATAGCTTTACAGATAAAATAGAGATTTACCTATTTTCACACACATTGATCACTTAAAAGTCAATAATTATTCCTCAGTTGTGACATTACTCTGATGAGAAAGAAATAGTAAATATATATATAATGTTTATATATAGTCATACTATATAATGTTTATACATATTCATTTTTTCCTCTAGTAAGTTCTGGCACTCCAAATACCCCATTGAGTTTCCAGAACATATGATATCATTTCAAAGACATATGACAGAGAAACAATGTTTAGATTTCCAAAAGTGACACAAACTGAATTTTAACTTGAACAAACTGTTATACCAAGCTATGTTTAAAAACTTTAGATTTAGAAACAATGACACATGCTGCCAAAGTCTGTTTGAAGTGTTCTTTCTCTGTGCTATGTATAAAGACTTTCTATGTTTTTAAATCAAAATTTACTCAGTGACGAAGGTATGCTCAAGATTTTGAGGATATCTGAAGGAGTTTAAAATGTACATATGGTTGTTCATCTCTTACCAAGTAAACTTTCAGGAATAAAAGCAACATTGGATAAAAAAATAAGGAAAGGATAAAAGACCACCCTTTGGAACAGAACTTTAAAAGAAAGCACAACTTCCACCAAAATGTCCAATATCTGACCCTGATCTCTATTATCATTTGATGGAAACAGGAGTGGCTAATGGGTACTTATGTGGTTTTAGGAACTATGCCACTGGGCCTTCCTATGCCTCATTGCAGACTGGGGTCTTTACCACATAATCACAAAGTCTGCGGTCCTGTGGACAGCATGAGGTGACCCTACATGGAGGCAAGACCACAGTGGTAGCCCCAGAATTGAGGGATGTGGGGTTTCAGAATTATATGAAAGGATCAGGATACCTCATAAGGGATTGTCCTTTGCCAGTCATAGCTGTTCATGAAATTTATGAAAAAGGCAGCATGGCTAGGGACCTATTTCCATGTCTCTTTTAACTCAAATGTTCTCTGGTAGTATAGACCATTTGTCTTTGTCATCCCATATGCCATACAGACGCCACGTTTTTAATCTTAGGTTTATTTGTCCACATAGTTGAAAGATTAAAAACCAATTAATTGCATTTAATTTCCAAGATTTTCAACTATGTGAAAAAAAAAAACATAATTACAAGATATGGGCTAAACTATATATGATTCTTAATAAAGACCAGCATTGTCCATATGTCACATTGCTAGTAAATTGGAACAGCTCCATCCCCTGAAGTCCATTAGCTGTTTCAGCATCTGTAGGTTTAGCACAGTGCCTGGGCATATAGCCAAGCATTGTGCTAAACCCTAAAGATTTTGGGATGAAAGATATTTCCTGCTTTCAAGGAGCTCACAGTCTGGAGAAGTATGCAGTATCTTCAGAACAATAAAGCTAAAAGCCGAATGCTAAGCAAGCACAGATGGGGTGTACCTTGCCCTCCTGAAGCCTTCTTGTAAAAAGTGTGCCCTAATCTTAGTTTTGAAGCATGACTTGTAGCTGGGCAAAGATAGAGGGGACATGTGCAAATGTATGGCATTCCATGAGAATAACTAATTGTCGAGTATGACTATAACAAATCATATATATTTTTAAATGGCAAGAGAAGTAGGCAGAGAATAGTCTTTCATTGCCATACTAAGGACTTTTCACCAGCTTGACTGATTTTTAAATAGAAACATGGCATTGTCATAAATGAAGTTTCCCAAAGATCAGCAGTATGAAGACTGGTTTCATGGGCATGAGAGTGGAGAACAGGCTGAACGGCAGCAATCCTACTTCCTGAAGGTAGAGTCAGTGGGAACAAAGAGAAGGATGGCAGATTTGATGTGGAGATTGTAGTGTGTACAAGGGAAATGGCAGACACAGGACAACTTTCATGTTTGGGATTTGAGCCACCTGTTAATTTGCGTCACTATTTTCTGAAATTGAGAATACAAGGGGAAAAGTACACTCAGGGGGCAAGATGAGGAACAGTTCTTAGGAGCTATGTAATGCCAGGATGCAAGGTTTGTTTCCTGGGTGTGCCGCTCCTTCTAACTGCATTGCTGGAAAGATAGTAATTTTCTGTCAAAATTATAGTTTCCTAAGGGGGAAATAAAAATCTCTTCTCACCAAGATAAAAGGACAGAAAGGAGAAAGAGAAAAATGAAGATACTTCAATGACTGTCATGTGCAATGTGGAAGAAAAAGAGGAAAGTGATAACCAGAGAAAGTGGAAAGAGAATAATTAGCAGCAGCAAGAGCCAGCCAACTCTTAGCAGCTGTACAGACTTGACCTCAAGAAGGCTATAGAAGGGCTTTCAAAACCCTGTGACACAGCAAACCATGGAAGTCAAAACTTCGAGAGATGGCTGGCTGTTCAGTGGGAGGTGATAGACCAAGGCACCTCTTGTATTCTCCCTGAGTGAGCCATGTAGAGACAGAAACAAGGAAGGAATATTTTACACCTATTTTCACTGTTAGAGACATTTGGCAAATATATAACTAGGGAAGTTTAACTGCAATATCAGGACATATTTACATGATATTTTTAAAAAGTCAGTTCCTCAACTGGGCTTTAAAGCAGAAGGAGTAAGATACACAAAGGGGTTGTGCTTAGTCCATATTTTATTTTTTTACCAATATTTAAAATTTGGTAGGTTTCACATAATCTCTGATTTTTCTTCAAAAATTAGAAGATCTGGCCACATGAGGCCCACCTTCCCTCAAAGCATCCAAAGTTGGAACTGAGGGATGCCTCCTTCATCAAGAAAGAAAGCATGCTAACTTTGGAACCTAAAGCTATCACTCTTGAAGAAAAGAAGCCTCCTGTTACATTATATATTTTCCACACTGCAATTATATTTATATGATAATAGCATATTCACTTGCAGTAGAAATAAATGTTTACATATGGGAGTTCCTATACTTAGGAACTCTCAACTTTCATTTATAAGAGTATAGCCACACTGCAAAGCAATAGTGTTGCAACATTTTACAAATGTGTTCATTACTCATATGTGGTCATTTTGGTCTCAACCATCACACTGTTCCCTAGTCTCCAGAGTCTGGTGTAACTGTGCTTGTTTTGAGGTGTTCCACGATTATAGCTAACACATGATATTGAGATTAGGTGCAAAGCCTAAGTGGAGAAAGTGCTAGGAAGAAAAGGCATAGTATTTGGAAGAAAACAAAAGTAGAGGGAAAAATCAATAAAGAAAGTGATTAGGAATATTCCAAGTACATGTGAAATTCTTCTAAAAGGGCATGGGAATTGACTGGCACATGAGAAGTTCAGGGCTCATGCAATGAACCCTAATTAATTTAAAACTGCAATCTTTCTCTTAGTAGGAAAGTAAGATCAATAATTAAGCTGGTTTTATCAATAAAATGTGCTTTGCATCTTCATACTTTAGTTAACTTTAATCACTACCAAAACACTAATTCAAAACGTAAATGTTCCAGAAGTCACTACAGGCTGGGTAGCAACTGCATTACTAGATCTCACATTTTGGCAGTAGTTGGAGTTAGTACAACTTAATGATAAGTCAGAGTCATTTTAGCACAAAAGGGAGGGCTTCCATAAAAGGTATAAACCTTTAGTTTGATGCAAGAAATGTGAAAGCCCACCAACCCTGTGGAAAAATATGAGAACCACCAGTACAAAGGTAGAAATTGGCATTGTGTGCTGTAATTTCACTTGTGCAAGTGAAAATCTGATGCATATGGCAGGATCCACCAGTGAAAAATCTTAAAGAGCATTCAAACAGCAGATTTTATCCATATATTTTCTTTATGATTCAGAAACAGCATATTTGTCTTTGGGAAAATAGTTTCTATTTATAAAATGAATTTCAATTTTTTTCACATTCAGAGGTTTATGACCAAAAGTTAAAATAGATTAGCCAACCATACCCTTTACTATAATCACATGCAAAAGCTTTAGAAATACATACCTCCCCAATGTTATTAAATAAGATGCCTTTGTGTCCAGTTAATGGGCAGGAACCATTGTTTACTACTTTCATACGATGGCAGTTTTCAATGTTCTCTTATTTTTCCTTGTAGAAGGCAGCATTCCATTCAGCCAACACAAAATTCCTTCTTTACTCATATTAAAGAAATTGTTCTGCATTCTAGTTTGCGTAGTCACTGAGTTATGTCAATGGGAGACTATACACAGTTCAATCCTGCTTGCACCAGTGGTTTATCAGAACAGCTTCTAGAATTCAAATTTACTTTAAGGTGACACTTAGGTCTCACTATCTGCAATTCCCTCACCTTCTTAAACATGTTAGTTAAAATGCATATTGATGAATTATTTGTAGATCACTACCTATTTGCTCCAGTCTACCAGGCCTTACAACACAGTCAATCCACTTTGTTCTTCAGGCTTTGTGGACCCTTCATAACACATATATTTTTCTTGATAATAAACAACTATTGTCTGTTTATGTTTGGATAGCTTGTACTTACATAGTTATATATTAAACATTGTTCCTAACCAAAACTTTTATAGAGCATATCTTTGTTATCTAGATTGCATAATGTTTTATTTTTAATTACCATTTTCGCCAATTGTTTTAAGCAACCAGTATCAAAATCTCTCTAACATACAGAAAACATGCTTTCTTGCCTCCTTAAGTATATTACGTTAAACATAATTTATATTTTGAACATTGTCTTGAAGTCACCATAATGAACATCAGTAATTACTGGAAGCAACACAGTGGAATATCAACAGCACTAGCATTGTAAAGTCTTGAGCTCAGTGCACAAATATAGCAAGTTATTTAGGGCTGTCTGAACCTTGGATTGCTTATCTGCAAAATGGGAATAAGAATATATTTTTCTTATGGTTGTTGGGATGACTGAGTTAGATAATTAACAGCACTCAAAAAGCATAAGTATGTGTCATTCCTCTACAAGGCTGGAGTGCTCTCAGCATTTGCTGAAATGATGAGACTTCTACCTCTACTTTAAATGGGTCCAGACTATTGTACATTTAGACTTCTCATGCTTGATTTTATGATTATTCTCTATTCTCCTGTGCTATAAGCTGAACTATCACTGGTATCATTATATTAGTCAGTGGTCCAACAAGTAAAAAGAGGGAATACAAGATACAATGAATAACAGGAGTCTTCTTTTTAAAACAGAGATGAGTTCTCATACTTTCCCCTCAATCAAGAGAAGTGGGTTTCCCTAAACAAAAAGATTCTTGAAGTGAGGTGATGGAAGAAGATGGGCTACAAACTGATGTAAGACAATTTGGTCAGTCACAATTGCCTGACTTTTTTGGTAAACATTGGTAGCCTTGGACAATCAGAAAAAAACATATTTCAATGAAAACAAGCCCTAGACTGAACTATGGCACAAGTTAAACATGCATTTGGAAGCAAGCATAAATACCTGTTCCTGTAGATGCTTGCACTCCCCTATCTTTGTCTTTTTAGGCACTCCACTGACAATGATCACCCTTTCAGCATGTTAGGCAACCTTCTAGTCACATCAGGAGACAGAATGCTTCTTTGAGTGAAACACAAGAGAGCTGGCAATATTATTTTCTTGATCTGATGGTGAATGCATGAGTTTGTGGTTTATAATAATTTGTTAAACCATACCTGAAACATTATGGACTTTTCTGGTTGCAAGTTATATTTCATAATGAAAACAATACAAGAAGAAGGAAGAGGAGGAGGAGAAGGGAGGAGAAGGAGAAGCAACACTGAGTTAAACTCCAAGTTTCTTGAAACCAGTGATAATATCTTTTCTTCTAAGTATAAAATGTCAGAGCAGCTCTTAGAATACAGTGTCTTTTCAGTATGTGCTGGAATGACTATCCAAGAAGAATGGGGAATAATATCAGGATATCATAAAATGACACTTGCTCAAAGCAATTTTAGCCTTGCTACACTTATATACAGCAATTTTAAAGGTATGATAATGACCTTAACTGAGGCTTTGTTTTCACGGGTATTACCCATGAAATTTACAAATGGTGAACGGTGTTACTGTGTTGACAATATGATAAATCAATTATCAACATGTCCTCCAGATACAATATAGGAAGAGGCAATATGTGACTTTTCTCTTCTCAACGTTAGCAGGATTGAAAGTTCTACAACTACATAAATAAACTCAGGTTACAGGTGCAATAGAACAGAATTTGTGGTTGATATTTATATAGTGATATTTGAACAGTTCTTAGTGACTTCAGTATATATTAAATATAATCTCACTATTATGTTTTGTAAACTCCTAAAATTGTAGTTGGAAAAAATTGTGACTGCCAAAACATAATCCAATTAAATGACTTCTGCCAGATTTTAAGATAATATTTTAGGGGCCAAAGGATGGGACCATTTCAAATACTGAGCTTAAGTTCAGAGTCTAAAAAGATTATAAATATTTGGGCGGGGGTATAGGAGAAGAAAACAAGAACTTTTATTATAACATTTGTTCAACACACTGCACATTATTTGGGGCACTTTGGTATCACTCTGTGTACTGGATTTAGATATTGACTAATCAATCCCTGACTGTCTTGAGGGAGAAACTCTACTCAAGGCTTTTTCCCTTCTCCCAATTGAATCACATTTAACTTAAAAACACACTCCCCAAAAAGAAATGTTTGT
>JAQZBX010011719.1:0-42302 GCA_029593785.1 Cabassous unicinctus | reverse complement strand
AATGTCTCTTTGGTATTGGTCCAGAAGCTGCTGAAAAAGGTCAGAAAGGATGTTAGGGTAACTAAGATTGTGGTCTTTCCTTGACCTAGGAGCCACCCTGGACTTATTTACCATATCAAATTGTACTCAGTTACAGTGTCCAGTCAGGCTTTCCAGAGAGGTTTAATATAATAAAGAAGGTCCAAAGCATGCAATACTCGTAACATAAAATTACCTAAACATGCCACTATGCTACATTTTCATACCACAAATCTCCTTCCTTTATTAATTCAATACCTTGTTCCCACAGAGAAATTAAAACTCCCTTTCTAATTGTTGTGTTTAGATACAGCTAGTGGGAACTCTCACTGGTATATTCATGGGCTGGAACTTGGAACTTGGATTCTTTCTTTGGTACCCACAGAGGGGATTCTCAGTCCAGACTGCACATTAGAATCACCTGTGGAGCTTGAAAAACAACCCACGACCAGGCTCCATCTACAGAGATTCAGACTTCCTTGGCCTGGGATAGAGCCCAGGCATTAAGATTTGTAAAGCTCATCAGACAGTTCTAATGAGCATCCAGGGTTAAGAAAGACTGACCTATGGCCCAGGCATGTTCCTGGATTAAACTACAGCTCTTCCAGATAGACTTTCTCCAACACCAAGTGTCTCCTGCTTCCACTTTTCCAAAGTTCTAATCCAACAGAACTTTCTGCAATGATGGAAATGTTCATTTCTGAGCTGGGACTAGGATGAAGCAAGTGAGGTGCTGTTGGGGATTGCATCATGTCCCCCATAAAGACATGTTCAAGCTTTTTAAAATGTTATTTTATTTTTCACTTTATTTTAAAAGACGTTTTAAATTGCAGAAAAGTTGCATCAAAAATATAGGGGATTCCCATATTCTCCAACCCCTCCCCTGCTCACATTTTCCCCTATTAATAACATCTTACATTAGTGTAGTACATTTGTTACAATTAATGAACAAATATTGAAGCATTGCAACTAACCATGGTCTATAGTTTACATTACAGTTTACACTTTGCACCGTACAATTTTATTGGTTTTGACAAAATGTATAATGGCCTGTATCCATCATTGCAGTATCATGCAGAACAATTCTGATGCCCTAAAAATGCCCTAAGTTCCATCCATTATTCCCTCTCTCTCCCCGCACAACCTCTGGTAATCACTATCTTTATTTCAATATTATAAGTTCTTCTGTTACTATAATAATAATGTCTACTACTTTGATCCATGGTTGCATTCCCCCCTTATGTTTGTTCATTCCTCAATCTTGAGGATTTGAGGATGGTGATGCCCACTCTGTTTCAGATTGAGATGGGGCTTAGATCTTATGGGGCAGATGGAGGGAACTGTTTTGCTTGCAGTTGTAGATACTCTGCTTTTGGGGATGGGAGTTGTGTACATCATTTTGGCTAGTTGTCCTGGGTGAGTCCAATGAACTGGAAAGTAGGTGTTGGCTGCAACTCTGCTGAGATTCAGGGCTCAACCGGCGTATGAACAGACTGAAGATTTAAGTCTCTGGGACATATATTTAATGGTTATAGTACTAATTATATGTTCAGATAAAAGGGGTAGAAGGAGCATGTGTAGGGTAGTTATAAGTGAGTCTAACTCTGTTACATTGGGGAAATAAGTTATCATATATTCCAAGGTAAGGCCCACCAATGGTGTTCTGATTTCATGGGGTTGTGTGCCTTGCCTATAGTGTCCGGATGGCTCTTGAGCCCTCAGGAGCACCTCTGTTTGAGGCTTTGTTTACTGTGGCAGTTAGTGAGAGCTGCCTGAGACGTGCATAAACTTAACCTCAGGAATGACCTCCTGACTCACTTTGAAACCTCTTAGCCATAAAAACTCTTTTGTATTTAATTTTTTCCCCTTTTGGTCAAGGTCTTTTTCAAAATGCATTGCTGGTTGGTGCTTGGTATTAACCCTCGGTACCAGGGAGGCTCATCCTTGGGAGTCATGTCCCACACCCAGGTGGGGGGAAGGTAGTGAGTTTATTTGCTGAGTTTGGCTTAGAGAAAGCCACGTTTGCATAACAAGGAGGTTTTCAGGAGGTAACTCTTAGGCAGAAGATATTATTAAACTAAGTTTCATTTTACAAGAATGAGGTTCATAGGTACATGCATTAATATCAAGGGCCTGGCATATTTTTCTGTTTTCTTTTATTAGGCACTGCTTATGTACTCTAGAGATTCTTGCCACTCTATTAGAGGATGTAGCAGGACTCCCCAGGATGGGAATTTAATATTTTTTTGTTTATTGTGTGGGTCTCGACCCACTAAGATAATACCCTATGATCACATGAACACATTCATATTCCACAGCTACATGCCCCAGGTGCACCCTTCCCCACACATCCCCCACCACTGACACCTTGTACTAGTGTCCCTTACCTGCCATAATTGCCAAAAGAACACTCCCACAATTGTATTCTCAACCACAATCCTCTACCTCCCCAGAGTTCACCTGGTCCTTCCAATAGCCTTTCCCCCAGCTCTATGGATAGCTCAATTGACTCCCCCAACCCTGCTCACACACTCCAGCATCATTGACCCCATTCACATTGCTGCACCACCATCACCCCCATCCACTGCCAAACCTTCCCCATCCACCTTATCCTATATTCTGCCCCCCTCTACTCCCTTTCTAACTCCTGGTATCCTATCTTCCAGGCTCTGCCTTTGTGAGTTTGCTCAATATCCTTAGTTCATATCAATCAGATCAGGCAATATTTGTCTTTTAGTGACTGGTTTACTTCATTCAACATAAGGTCTTCAAGATTCATCCATGTTGTCACATGTGTCAATACTTCATTCTTTCTTAAAGCTGAGTAATATTCTGTCATATTTATATACCACATGCTGTTTATCCATTCATCCATTGATGGACACTTGGGTTGATTCCAACTTTTGGCAAATGTAAATAATGCCTTGATGAAGATTGGTGTTCATATATATGTTTGTGTTCCTGATTTCAATTCTTCTGGGTATATTCCTAGTAGTGGAATTACCAGATCATATGGCAATTCTATACTTAGCTTCCTGAGGAACTGCCAAACCATCCTCTACAGTAGCTACACCATTTTTCATTTCCACAAACAGTGGATGAATGTTCCTATTCCTCTACATCTTTGCCAACACTTGTAGCTTTCTGTTTTTTAAAAAATATTTGTCAGTCTAATAGGTATAAGATGATATCTCTTTGTAGTTTTGATTGCATTTCCCTAATAGCTAGTGAAGTTAAGCAGCTTTTCATGAACGTTTTAGCCATTTGTATTTTCCCTTTGGAAAAGTGTCTATTCAAATCTCTTGCCCATTTTTTTTTAAAGATTTGTTTTATTTAATTATTTCTCCCCACCCCCTCATTGTTTGCATTTGCTGTGTCTGTTTGTTGTGTGCTTTTTATTTTTTTAGGAGGCAAGAGGAACCGAATCTGGGACATCCCAAGTGGGAAGGAGGCACCTAATTATTTGAGCCACCTCCGCTCCCTGCTTTTTTGTGTCTTTGTTTATGTTTTCCTCCTTGTGTCTCTTGTTGTATCATCTTGCTGCATCAGCTTGCTGGGCCAGCCAATTGCATCAGCTCGCTGTGTTGCTTGTCTACTTTAGGAGGCATTGGGAACTGAACCTGGACCTCCCATGTGGTAGGTGGGAGTTCAATCACTTGAGCCACATCTGCTTTGCTCTCTTGCCCATTGTTTAAATGGGTTTTTGTCTTTTTATTTTTGAGATGTAAGATTTCTTTATATATTCTAGATATAAGGCCCTTAGCAAATAGGTGGTTCCCAAATATTTTCTCCCATTGAGAAGGCTGCCTTTTCCCTTTTTTGACAAACTTCTTTGAAGAACAAAAGTTTTTAATTTTGAAGAGGTCCCATTTACCTATTTTTTCTTTTGTTGCTTATGCTTTGGGTGTTAAGTTTATGAAACCATTTCCTACTACCAGATCTCATAAATGCTTCCTGAATTAGCCAGCCAAAGGGGTGCTGATGCAAAGTACCAAAGCTTTGTTGACTTTTATAAAGGGTATTTATTTGGGGTAGAAATTTATGGTTACCAGGCCCTGAAGAGTCTAACTCAAGGTACCATAGAGGTACTTTCTCACTCAAAGTCTGTTGCCACGTGTTGACTAAAGATGGTGGGTGATGTCTGCGAGGGTTCAGCCTTCCTCCTTCCTCTTAAGGCTCTGTGGTCCCAGCTTCTTCTGATCTCAGCTGTAGGCTGGCATAAAGCTTGTCTCTCTTTCTGGGCCTCATCTGTTTCTGAGCTCAGCGGCTCTGGTCTCCACAAAGTCAGCTGTAGACTATCAGGCTCATCTCTCTTCTTGGGGCCCTGTGTAAGGAGCACTCTCTCTTCCTGCATATCTGCTTCTGTGTTCTCCTTCTCCGTGTATTTACTTCCATGTGAAAGTCTGTTTTATCCCCACCAAGGGGGTGGGCACTCAATCCTGCATGCCCTAATGATGTGGTCAAATAAAAGGCCTAATCTTGATTTAATAAAGTAAAAGTGAAACTTCTGAATCTAATACAATCTAATACACCCAGAGGAACAGACCAGTTTGCAAACACAATCCAATATCTATTTTTGAAATTCATAAACAATCTCAAACTGCTACACTTCCCTACATTATCTTCTAGGAGCTTTATGGTCTTGGCTTTTATACTTAGTTCTTTGATCCATCTTGAGTTAATTTTTGTATTGGGCATGAGGTGGTGATCATCTTTCATTCTTTTGGATATGGATGTGCAGTTCTCCAAGTACCATTTGTTGAAGAGACTATTCTGTCTCAGTTGAGTGGGCTTGGTGGCCTTGTCAAATATCAGTTGGCTAGATATGCATGGGTCTATATCTGAACTCTCCATTTGGTTCCATTGGTCAATATGTCTATCTTTGTACCAATACCATGCAGTTTTGACAACTGTAGCTTTTGTAGTATGCTTTAAAGTCAGGTAGCATGATTCCTCCATTTTCATTTTTCCTTTTTAAGATGTTTTTGGCTATTCTGGGCCCTTCATCCTTCCAAATAAATTTGGTAATTGGCTTTTCCAGTTCTGTAAAAAATGCTGCTGAAACTTTTATTGCAATTGTGTTGAATCTGTAAATCAATTTAGGTAAGATAGATATATTAATATTATTTATTATTCCAATCCATGAACACGGAATAGTCTGCCATTTGCTTAGGTCTTCTTTAATTTCCTTTAGCAATGTTGTGTAGTTTTCTGTGTACATCCTTAGTTAAATTTATTCCTAGATATTTGATTCTTTTAGCTGCTATTATAAATGGAATTTTTTCTTAATTTCCTCCTCAGATTGCTCATTATTAGTGTAAAGAAATGCAGTTACTGATTTTGCATGTTGGTCTTATATCCCACAATTTTACTGAACTCGTTTATTAACTCTAGAAGCTCTGCTGTAGGTTTTTCAGACTTCCTACGTATTGGATCTGCAAATAGTGAAAGTTTTATTTCTTCCCTTCCAATTTGCATGCCTTTAAAAAATAACAAATCAATTTTATTGATACATATTAATAAAGCATATAATCCATCCAAAGTATACAAAAATGGTTTAATCACATAGTTGTGTACAGAGCATTTTCATTATTTCAATAATAATAATAATAAAACAAAAAAACCAACAAACAAAAATTCATCACCTCTCAATCTCTCTATGCTTCCCCTGCTGTACATAGCTGCTATTTCTGGCTATTCTTGCTTATTTTACTATTTATTTATTTATTTACAAACATTTTCATTGAAATATATTCACATACCATACAATCTATCCAAAGTGTATAACCAATGTCTTTTAGTATAATCACAATGTTATGCATTCTTCACCACAAAAAATTTTAGAACAATTTCATTACTCCAAAAAGAAAAACTCCACATCCCTTAGCACTCACCTCATAATCCCTGTATCCTTCCCCAGACCTACATAACCACTAATCTAATTTCATCTTTAAAAATCACTACTTGTGATTGATTTGCTGATTTCTTTTATTTCTTCTTTCATCAGTGTAGGTTGCTTCTGTGTTTCTAGAAATTCATCCATTTCATCTAAATTGTCCATCTTGTTTGCATGCAATTTTTCAAGGTAACCTCTTATGATACTCTTTATTTCTGTGGGTTTAATTGTGATATCCCCTCTCTCTTTTCTGATTTTATTTATGTGCATCTTCTCTTTTTTCTTTGTTAGTCTAGCTAAGGGTTTTCAATTTTATTAATCTTTTCAAAGAACCAACTTTTGATTTAGTTAATTCTTTCTAGTGTTTTTTTAATTCTCAATTTCATTTAATTCTGCTCTAATTTTATTATTTCCTTCTTTCTGCTCGCTTTGGTATTAGTTTGTTGTTCTTTTTCTAGTTCCTCCAGGTGTACAGTTAGGGCTTTGATTTTAGCTCTTTCTTCTTTGTTAATGAAGGCATTTAGGGTATAAATTTATCTCTTAGCACTGATTTAGTTGCATCCCATAAATTTTAATATGTTGTGCTCTCATTTTCATTGCTTTGAGGTAGTTATTGATTTCTTTTGCAATTTCTTCCTTGACCCACTGATTGTTTAAGGCTGTGTTAAGTTCCATATTGTGGCAGTTTGATATTATTTCTGAATTCCAAAAAGAGATATAGATTATGTTTGTAAACTGGCCTGTTCCTCTGGGCATGATACCCTTTTATTGATTTAAATTCAAAGGCTTTACATTTACTTGATTAAATCAAGATTAGGGTTTTGATTTGACCATGTCATTAGGGCATGCAAAGTTGAGTACCAGTTCCCTTGGTGGGCTATGTAAACAGACACTCAGTCAAGGAGATACACAGATGTAGATACACAGAACACCGGAAAAGACACGGCAGAGGAGAGAGCCTAGTTTTGATGCTGGAGCCGCAGGGAGAGATGAGCCATTTGCCTGATAGTTTGCAGCCAAAGAGAACAGAGGAGTGAGCAGCTAAGGAGGAGAGACCAGGCCCGCCATCTTGCCTCAACATGTGGCAACTGACTTTGGGTGAGGAAGTAATCCTGAGTTGTAATCGTTAGGGTCTTGTAACTGTAAGCTTTTAGCCCCAGTAATTAGCCTTTATAAAAGCCAACAGATTTCTGGTACTTTGCCTCAGCTTTCCTTTGGCTGACTAATACACATATATTTGTGCCTATTCTAGTTCACCATCCTTTATTGATTTCTAGCTTCATTCTGTTGTGCTCAGAGAAAGTGCTTTGTATAATTTCAATCTTTCTAAATTTGTTGAGACTTGTTCTGTGACCTAGCATATGGTCTATCCTGGAGAATGATGCATGAGCACTCGAGAAGAATGTATATCCTGCTGCTTTAAGGTGTAACATTTTGTATAAGTCCATTAAGTCTAGTTCCTCTAATATATTTTTCAAGATCTCTGTTTCTTTATTGAGCCTCTGTTGAGATGTTATGTCTAACAGTGATAACGGTGTGTTGAAATCCCCCACTATAACTGTAGAAGTATCTATTTCTCCCCTTAGTTTTGCCAGTATTTGCCTCAAGTATTTTGGAGCTCCATGGTTAGGTGCATAAATATTTGTGACTCTTCTTTCTTCTTTGTAGAGTACTCCCTTTTATTATAATATAGTGTCTTTCTTTGTCTCTTACAAAGAGACAAAGTTTATTTTGTCCAATATTAGTATAGCTACTCCTGACCTTTTTTTGGTTACTGTTTGTGTGTAAAGTCATTTTCCAAACTTTTACTTCAACCCTTTTTGTGTCCCTGGGTCTAAGGTTAGTTTCATGTAGACAGCATATAGATGGGTCATATTTCTTTACCCATTCTGTCAATCTGTGTCTTTTTTTTCCCTTTCCGCGCTCGGGACCTGGCAGCACACCTGCACACGGGGCCTGGGGGGCTCACCCGCTTGCAGGGCCTGATGCCTTCTATATTTTTCTTTATTTTTACTGGGAGGTCCCAGGGATCGAACCCAGGTCCCTCCATATGGGAGATGGATGCCCAACCATTTGAGCAACATCCACTCCCAATCTGTGTCTTTTGATTGGAGAGTTTAGTCCATTAACATTTAATTAAATGCAGTACTTTAGCCATTTTTTCTCTAGGCTTATATATGTCATATTTTATCTTTATGTTTTTTTTTTATCCTTTTAGTTACTCTTACCAATAATCTTCCTTTCTGTAATCTCCTCCAACCCTCTCCTGTTTTTGCCTTTCAACCTACAAAACTCCCTTTAGTATTTCTGAAAGGCAGGACTCTTGATTACAAATTCTTTCAATTTCTGTTTATCTGTGAATATTTTGAACTCTTCCCATTTTTGAATGACAATTTTGCTGGATACAGAATTCTTGACTGGCAGGTTTTTTTTCTTTCAGCACCTTAACTATGTCATACCCTTGCCTTCTCACCCCCATGGTTTCAGATGAGAAATCAGCACTTAATTTTATCGAACTTCCCTTATATATGATGGATCTCTTTTCTCTTGCTGCTTTCAGGATTCTGTCTTTGTCTTAAGTTTTTGAAAATTTGATAAGCATGTGTCTGCTAAGATTTATTGTGCTTGGAGTACACTGTGCTTCCTAGACATGTATATCCATGTCCCTCATAAGCGTTGGGAAATTTTTGGCTATTATTTCCTCAAACACTCTTACTGCTACCTTTCCCTTCTCTTCTCCCTCTGGGATGCTTATAATGCATATGGCTCCCAGCCAGTACCCGAATAAAGAAAAATAAATAAGGAAATTGGAAAAAGAGGGGAAAAAAACCCTCCGGCTAAGTCCCCTCAGTTCTCCCTGTGGCTCTCCTGCCTTTACACTACCCTAAGCAGGCTGGGCACAGGCCCGCCTGTGGAATTGCTCCTTAGCAGCTCCCATCTCCCCCAGAGCTGGCTGGGCTGCTTAGCAGCTCCCATTCCCCCTCGCCCAGGGCCAGCTGGGCTGTTTTTCAGTTGGTACTCTCCATTCTTCTCCAGGCTTGGCTGGGTGACTCCCCCTTTCCTCTGGTGTCCAGCTGGATTCCTCCCTCTCCAGCTACCCTCTCTTATCACCCTGTTTCACCTGGTTTCCCTTATGACTGGCAAGTCTGCTTACCTTCCCACAGTTTCTAGAGGAAGAGTACAGCCTTCTGTTCCCTACTCTGCCATCTTGGATCCTCCATGTTCAAGTTTTAATCCATGATCCTGTGGGTGTGAACCTATTTATAAATAGGATCTTTGAAAATGCTATTATAATTTAAGGTGTGGACTCATTTGTGAACAGGATCTTCAAAGATCCCATTTTGGATGGGGCCAAATTGAATCAGGGTGGCTTTAATCCATGTGTCTGGAGGCTTTATAAAGAGAGGAAATTTGGATGCAGTCAGTCAGTAGAAACCAGTAACCGGAAAAGATGGAAGTCAAGAAGGAGACCAGGGACATAGCCACGTGATGGAAGCAGAGATGCAAGTCACAAACCCCAAGGATTTCAGCAAGCCAACACCAGAATGCCACAGACTCTGGGAGAAAACATGGCCTTACAGATGCCTTGATTTTGGACATCTAGCCTTCCAAACTGTGAGCCAATACATTTTTGTTGTTCAGACCAACTCCTTGTATGGTATTTGTTATAGAAGCCCTGGCAAACTAAGACAGGTGCCTAGGGTATAAAATTTTAAGAGGCTTTCCATTTATTCTGTCAACCTAGTACTTGCAAGGCCCTGAGAGTTTCTCCTTAAATTTTGAGCCCTAGGTGTCTCACTTGCCTCACCCTAGTTTTGGTCCTGGTTCATATAGCACGTGCATTCTAAATGGGGGCCATATTGCCCCCAAAAGGGCAAAAATTGGTTTTTCAGGGGCAAATAAACCTTAACTCATTTTACGTATACACAGTTATATATACAGCACATAAACAGATATACAATATATCTGTGTAATTAAAATTTCTTGGGGGATGTCAATTAGGAAAAAAGTGTCTCAAGGTCTCTTAGGGCAACAATAATGACAAAATGGTGCAGAAACACTGATATAGAATATTGAGCATAAGTGATATTGGGTCCTTGAAATGTAGTTAGTGAGACTGAGAAACTGAAATTTTAATTTAAATTATTTCAAATTTTAGTGTTTACCTATGGTTGGTAGTTGCTATATTTCACAGCACAGATTGAGAGGATGTTCAAGACACATAAGATTATCACAGTCCTAGTTCTGATTCAAAGTACTAGCACATCCTGGAAACAAATGGAATCTCTTCAGCAGTTCACAGTATAAGCACTGATTCACTCATTCACACCATCTCTGACAAAAGCAGTGTTCTCAGAACTCAATGCATATTACCAGCCATGCACCATAGCAGCAGAGACTTAGTGAAAAGAGGGATGGAGAGGGGATGCAGAGCAGAGGAAAAGGAAAGATAAAACTCAATGGGGGGCGGGGGGCAGATGTGACTCAAATGGTTGGGCATCCGTCTCCCATACGGAGGGACCTGGGTTCGATCCCCGGGACATCCCGGTAAAATAAAGAAAAATATAGAAGGCGCGCGTGCTGTCAGGCCCTGCAAGCTGGCGAGCCCCCAGGCCCTGTGCGTGGGAACACCGTCAGGCCCCACGCGCAGGTGAGACCCCAGGCCCTGCACGCGGGTGTGCCAGGCCCCACGGAGCCACGCAGCAAGATGAAGACGTAACAGGAGAGTGACACAAAGGGAGAGCCAAGACGAGATGTGCCGAAAAACCAGGAACTAAGGTGGTGCAGGTGGCAGAATGCCTCTCCCACATCGGAGGTTCCCAGGATCGAATCCCAGTGAAGATAGGAGGAGAAGGATGAGAAGAGAGGGCAGGAAACAGACACAGAGAATTGCCCAGCAAATGGACACAAAAAACAGCAAAATGGGGGACAGGGAGGGTTAAAAATGGATGAAAGTAAAATAAATAAAATAAATCTTAAAAAATAAACTCAATAGGAGGAGTGCATGTGACTCAGGCCATTGAGTGCCTGCCTCCCACATGGGTGGTCCCAGGTTCAGTTCCCGGTGCCTCCTGAAAAAACAAAAACAAACAACAAGCAAAACAAATGAAGAAACCAGCTCAGGGAAGCCAATGTGGCTCAGATGTTGAGAGCTGGCTTCCCACATGCGAGGTCCTGGGTTCATTCCCCAGCCCCTGTTACCTAAAAAAAAAAAACTCAATAAGGACACATGTGCTATGAAAGGATGATGAAGACACTGTCCTAGGAGAAAATGGTCTCCCAATCAGGTGACTTGCCTTCTTGAGGAGTGCTTGAAATTTACTCTCCACCCTCCCTTATGACCAGGACACCTTGCATTTTAAAAATTATTATTTTTTAACAGAAGTTACCGGCTTTGCTTTCTCCAAAGTCCCAATCTTAACATCACTTTACTTCTCTATCCTTACGAGGATTCCCAGCAGGCATGATGAAATTGTTGCCTACTTGAGAATTCGTTGGATATATAAATTCTGCTCTGTGGACCCCTTCCTGTTCCCACACTTGTCCAAACTGGAGACACCCAATCTTAGTTTGCCAGGGCTGCTGAGCAAATACTATAGACTGGTTGGCTTAAACAACAGGAATTTGTCTCACAGTCGTAGAGGTTAGAAGTCCAAAATCAAGGCATTGGCAGAGCCATGCTTTCTCTGAACTCTGTAGCATTCTGGTGATGGCTTGCGGGCAATCCACAACAGTCTCTGCCTTGTCATGTAGCCGTCTCACTTCCCGTCTGTGTCCTGCTGGTCTTACTCCCGGCTGTCCGAATTTCCTCTGCTTGTCAGGACTCCGGTCATATTGGATTAAGGCCCATCATGATTCAGTTTGGCCTCACCTTAACTAATAACAGCTTCAAAGATCCTATTCACAAACAGGTTCACATCCACAGGACCAGGGGTTAGGATTTGAACATGTCTTTCTGGAGATATGATTCAATTCATAACACAATTCTCTAGCTTAAAGCTGTTCTGCACTCAGGAACTCAGGACGGTTAATTTCATGTGTCAACTTGGCAGTGCTATGGTGTCCAGTTGTTTGGGCACTGTACAACTTGATGTTACTGTGAGGGTATTTTGTAGATGGATTTATATCATTAGTCAGTTGATTACACCTGTGGTTGATTACATCTACAATCAGCAAAGGAGATTGCCCTCAGCAATGAGGGGAGTCTCTGCATCTAATAAGTTGGAGATCTTAAAGCAAGTTCAGCTGACAGAAAAATTTCTGTCTCCACTTTAGCCAGCCAGCTTCTCCTGGGGAATTCATTTTCACCTTCATCAGAGTTTCTAACTTGCAGCCTACTCTATGAAATTCAGATTTGCCAATCTCCATTGTCATGTAAGCCAATTCCTATAATAAATCTCCTAATATATATATGTGTGTGTGTGTGTGTGTGTGTGTATACTGTTGGTTCTGTTTCTTTGAAGAACAGTTACTATTACAAACAGTATGTCCTACTTACAACCCTGCTTTTCCTTAGCTTTTTTAAAAAATAACAACAAACATGTATTATTTCAAAACACTGTGGGTGAGAAATTTGGGAGCAGGTTAGCTGGTAGTGCTGGCTGTTGGCAGCCACATACAACTCTCCATAGGGCTTCTTGAATGTCCTTCAGTTTTTAAAATCTTCAGTAAACCTTCTCTATTCTGATAGTACTAAAGTATTCTCTTTTGCCAGTATTATTCCTGCATTAGCAGAACCCCATGCTACTTCCTCCTGAGTTCCATTTCCATTCCCCTCTGGTGCTTCCCTGTGTTTTTTCAAATGGAGTTGGTGGGTAAGTTAGTTCCTTTCTCCCTGACCAGGGTAGAGCTGACACTCATTGTAGATCCAGGTGCTTCCCTCCATTTTCCATTTTCATTCCTACCATTCCTACACCTGTTTTTGAAGCAGATTCTATCCATCTTCAAATTTTGGATGTTCTCGTTTCAAATTCTGAGCAGTCATTTGCTCTACAGATACCAAATTCTGAAGCCATCTTACCTCTTATTATATGATCCTGAGCAAACCTGAGCAAAATGGTCTTTTTAGGTCCTGAAAAGCTCTTGGGCATGCAATCACTTTATTGGGTTTTCTTTCCACCTTGACCAAAGGAAACAATGCATCCCTTGTAAATAAAATCCCCCTGGGGTCCTAAATCCATGACCATTGTCTAGGCTTACGGAACAGTCTGCTCTGGGTGGGAAATAGAATGAAAGGAATATGGATATTGAACACCACGTTATTTGCCAATCCCTATAATCTGCATGCTGGCCCTTCACCTGCTTTGAGATGAGCCTGTGTAGGTCCTACAAGTGAGTATGACTTGGAGCTATGCTATATATTATTTATTTTGACATAAATATTGTGGAGATACTATATAATAGTGTGTTACTGAACATCACTTCCAACTCCCAACTCCATGTTCAGTGACATCATGTCAGTAACTTGAAATTAGCCATGGTGTGTGTATTTATACCTTGGAAATCAGCAAACACATCAAATCAGGGATTAATTTATTGTTTTGTTGATTAGATGTCAAGACTTGAGAAAGTGATAGAGAAAATGTTAATAATGCAGATTAAACATGGAAGTGTGTTATGTGTATAGTGAATTGTAAATTGCACCAAAATTTGTCAAATCATGGTTGAAATGCAACCACAGGTTGGCTATGGATACAAGAGATCAGCAAAATGCAACAAATGCATTCTGTAAGAATTAATTGTCTATGTGTAATTTACATGAAGAGTATTATATAGCTTATTATTAGTTATAAATTGTGACAATTTTTTTATATCAGTAAAATGTATAATAAATATATATACATATATATGCTCTTACATATTCCCCCCAAGAGCTGGTTGCTAGACATATACCAGCACCATCGAACCTGACTCTCTGAGCAGGACTTTGGTCAAAAGAAGTGCTATAGTGTGGTGCCCCCTTGGTCCCTGACAAGCTCAGATTCCCACTTTGCAAAGAACCTCTCCCAAGGCAGGAGCTGTGCTTCATCCACGTGGGACTTTGCCAGAAGTGCAAAGTTAGGCTCTCACAGTTACACATTCTTTGAGGAGCTGGCCACCCATATCCCTACTCCTCTGCATACTCCCTTCCCTCTGCCAGACTTCACCAGATGTGAAATGCATCTTGGTGGAGGAAAGAAATGAGTACAGATGGACAGGATCCCAAGCCTCAAACTCCTCAACCTCTTGCCCTCTACCAGGATGTCAAGGGAATTGTACTGAATGAAAGTTTATTTCTCTAAGAAATGCTTCTTCATGTGTGGCCTCCAATCACCTCCTTTAGAACCACGTGGCAAACATATACATTCCAGGATCCTATCCAGGTTGTAACGTGTGGGAGTGGAGGCTGCAATTTTAACTGCCCATTCATTCATTCATCTTTTGAGTGACTACTATCTGACAGGCACTTTTCTAGGCTCTGGATACACCAGAGAACAAGACAGACAGAATTCCTGTTTGCATGGAGGTAGTAGCTAATGGGGGAAACAACAAATGAATAAGACATTTAAGTAAAATATGTAATATATTAGCTAATGATAAGTGCTAAGGAGAAAAATAAAAACAGGAAGGAAGAGAGGAATATAGTATTGGGGATAGGAATGATATTTAGATAGGATGGCTAGGGAAAGCTTCACTGAGAAGGTAACATTTAAGACCTGAAGGAAGTTGGAGAGCTGGTCATGCGATCATCTTAGAGGAAAAGAACTCTGGGCAGAGTGAACAGCAAGTGTGAGAGTCCGAGGTAAGAGCTTGTTGGAGTGATCTAAGAGCAAGAGAGGCCAATGTGGCTCAAGAATACCCAGAATATTTTTTGTACACAAAAATGTGGGAACCTCCTAGGTGAGCATACACCACTAAATTTTTCATGTAAAGCCTGCACAACTATGGTACTGGGTACTTCCTCTGATTCATTCATTTCTTTCAATAGCATTTATTGAGCACTAATGAAGTGCTTGTGATGTGATGAGGCTGGAAGTCCTCCACTTTATAACCATCCTCCTGCTTCTTTGCCTGTTAATCCAATACCCTCTGACTGCAAATGGATTGCCATCTTCACTTTCTTGAATATCAAATTACAAGTCTACTGCTACCCCAAAAGCTCTTTTCAGTTACCTTTTATTCTCTGCCCATGGCCAAAGATAACCTTAGCTCCCAAACCCAGGTCCAGCTTTCAGAACCTCTGTCCTAGCAAAAGCCCCAGATCCCTCATTGACCTGCAAGGAGCATGGGGAGATTGAGTTTAGTCTTGGACATGTAGAGTTTGAAGCATGTTGGGGACACATAGGAGGACATGTGCAGTAGGTCATTAGAGTGTTAAGCCTCAGAAGAGAGGACAGGGATGGGGTGGAAATACTGATTGGAGTCACCATAAGCTTTTGCTGAATGCTTTCCATATACTAGGCTGGTGATTCTTAACCTTGGCTGCACATTACAACTACCTGGAGAGCTTTAAAAAATATAGATACAAGAGTTTCACCCCAGACCAATAAACTCAGAATTTCCAGGGTTAAGGCCCAGGCATCTGCATATTTTTAAAGCTCCCTGGGTGATTCTAATATGCAGGGATCCTAATTAACCACTGCCATAAGCAATGAGCTATATCAGTGATTTGTAACCTTGGCTACACATTAGAATCACCTGGGGAACTTTAAAAAGTGCAGCCCAGGTATGTGGATTTTTAAAAAACTCCCCAGGTGAGATAGCAAGGTTGAGAACCACTGAACTAGGTGCTTGTGGTAGGTTGAATTATGTACACCAGAAAAACAAGTTCTTAATCTTAATCCATTCCAGTGGGTATGACCCCATTGTAAAAAGAAACTTTTGAAGATGTTATTTTTAGCTAACTGAATGAGATTGTGTCTTAATCCTACTACTGGAGCCTTTTTGAAGACAAAGCCATGTGGAGAAGCAAGAAGCTGGAAGTCATGGAAGGAGAGGACATCACCATGTGACAGAAAAGCCAAGAAACCCAAGGATCATCGGCAGACAGCCCCAGGATGCAGTAGTCTTTGAGGACAAAGCATTGCCTTGCTAACGTCTCAAAACTGTGAGCCAATAAATTCCTATTGTTTAAGCCAACCCATTTCATGGTATTTGTGATCACAGCCAGGAAACTAAGAGTGCTGAACAGAGGAGAGGATTATAAAGGTGAACAAGAGATCTTTCCTACCCTTAAAAATCTTGCTAGGGAAGCGGATGTGGCTCAAGTGGTTGGGCTCCCGTTTACCACATGGGAGGCCCCGGGTTCGATTCCCGGTCCTCCTGGTGAAGGCAAGCTGGCCCGGCACAGTTAGCTGACGGCCTGCACGGTGCGGTGAGCTGGCGCAGTGAGATGACGCAGCAAAGGGAGACAAACAGACACAGAAGAATGCACAGCAAATGGACACAGCGAGCACAAGCAGCAAGGGGGGTGGATAAATAAATTTTTAAAAAATCTTAAAAAAAAAATCTTGCTATGTCATGAGAGGCAGCATAAACAAAAAATAAGCACAGTATGGGGAAAACACCAATCTCTTTCCTGCAGCTTGTTCTACTGCTGAAAGCTAAAACTTCAATGTCCGATTCTGGTGACATCCCCTGTCCTGGTGGCTCTTCTATCCTATCAATCCCAAGGCACCTTCTGTTTGACCAGTTTGCTTTTCCTGCCCTTCAATCCTTCCAAAATTGACTTCCTTTCCCAACTGGATCCAATGGCCAATGACTTCAATGACATTCTCACAGTCCCTTAAATCCTGTGTCTACTTGGCTTTCTACCCCTCCACCCCACACTTTCCGCATCCATTCACCAAATCTGATTGAGCCCATCTCCTAAATGTTGCGCAAATGTGCCCACATTTCTCCTTTCTTTCTGCCACTTTCCTATTTCAGGGCACAATCATAAGCTTGGATTCCTGATGCAATCTCCCAGGTGGCCCCTCTCTATTCTATTCCCTGCAGCAAGAGTTATCTGTCAATATAGAATTGTAAAGAATTCACCTTTAAAAATGCACATACAGGGAAAGTAGAATGGTGCAGCCTCTGTGGAAGACAGTTTGGCGGTTCCTCAGCAAGCTAAAGATAGAACTGCCATATGATCCGGCAATTCCTCTACTGGGAATATATCCAGAAGAACTGAAAACAGGGATGTGAACAGACATTTGCACACCGATGTTGATAGTGACATTATCAACAATTGCCAAAAGATGGAAACAACCCAAGTGTCCATCAATCGATGAATGGATAAACAAAATATAGTATATACATACAATGGAATACTATGTTACTGTAAGAAGAAATGAAATTAGGATACATATGACAATGTGGACCTTTAGGACATTATGCTGAGTGAAATAAGCCAGACACAAAAGGGCAAATATTGTATGTTCTCACTAATACGACCTAAATATGAAGAAAAAACACATGGAGTCAGAACCTAGAGTAGAGGTTACTAGGAGATAGGTTGAGGGCTGAGAAGGGGTACTGATGCTTATGTATGTAGAATTCTTAATTAGCTTGATTACAAAAGTGTGGAAATGGATAGAGTTGATGGTAATACATTATAGTGAGTTTGATTAACACAGCTGGTTTATAAATGGGACTGTGGTTGAAGGGGTAGTTTAGGGATGTAAATGTCATTTGAAAGAAAGCTAGAGAATAATCTAGGGACTGAATAACATAGTGACCCCAGAGGTGGATGAGGATTGTGTAATAGTACAAATATATGAGTGTACTTCTATGAGCTAGAACCAATGTACACCACTATTACAAGGTGGTAAGAATATGATGATACATTGGAAAATATAATTAATGTAACTTATGGACTATAGCTAACAGCAATATTGTAATATTCTTGCATCAATGTCAAAGAAGATAGTATATCAATGATAAGAGTCAATAATAGGGGGGTAGGGTAATTTTTCTTTTGGACTAAGAAAAACGTCCAAAAATTTATTGAGGCAATGCCTGCACAACTCTGTAATGAAAGTGAGGGCACCGAGTGTACACTTTGGATAGAGTTTACAAATGGTAATGTGTAACACAATGAACCATGTGGTGGAAGATGAACTCTAATTAACAGTACAAATATGAGAGTGTTCTCTCCTGAACTATAACAAATGGACAATACTAATATGTGTGTTAACAATAGGGGGTGTATGGAAAAAATATACCAAACATAAGCTACGGACCACAGTTAGTGGTAATAGTTTGATGATGTTCCTTCGTAATCTATAAAAAATGTTCCACAAAAATGTAAGATGTTGGTAAAAGGGATGATGTGTGGAAATTCTGCACATTATACATGATTGTTTTGCAAGTTCACAACTTCTCTAATAAAAAAAAAAAAAGTCTGTTAAAAAAAATAAATAACATGCTCCAGGAAGAAAAAAGAAATAATGAGGATCTTATTATACATGTGTCAATATATATAGAGAGATAAGGCAAATGTGGCAAAATGTTAGCAATAGATAAATCCAGGTGAAAGCTATGAGAAATTTTCTTGCAAATTTTCTGTATCCTTGAATTTTTTCAAAATAAAAAATTTAATAAAAAATTTAAAACATTTTAAAAGGGAAAAAAATGTACATGCAGCAGTATATGCTCTTTTGGTTATAAAGTTCTATGAGTTTTGACAAATGCATCCAGTCATGAAATCACTGCCACAGAACAATTCCATCATTTAACCAAATTCTGTCATGCAGCTAGTTTATGGTCAATTCCTATTCCCAGTCCTATCCCCTGACACCCCCTGGCATATCTTCTTTCCCTGCAGATTTGCCTGTTCTGAAATGTTATATAAACGGAAACATATGATATGCAGCCTTTTGAGTATGACTTCTTGCCTTTTATTGTATTTGAAATTCATTAAAGTTGTGTGTATCAGTAGTATTAAACTACTGAGTAGTAGTGCACTGTGTGGATGTACTACAGCTTATTTAGTCCTTCACCAGGTGAAGGACATTTAGATTGTTTCTAGATTTGAGTTGTTATGATTAGAGCTGCTTTAAATATTCCTATACAGGGAAGCGGGTGTGGCTCAGTGGATAGAGCCCCGTTTACCATATGAGAGGCCCCGGGTTCGCTTCCTGGCGCCTCCTTGTGAGGGCAGGCCGGCTCGCGCGGCGCTGTGGGCTGATGTGGCAAGACCTCACAGCAAGGGGGAGATAAGCAGACACAGAGAAGACACGCAACGAATGAACACAGCAGCACAAGCAGCAAGGGGGGGATAATAAAATAAAATAAATAAATCTTTAAAAATAAATAAATAAATAAATAAATATTCCTATACAGGTTTTTATGTGGACATAAGTTTTCATTTTTCTTGGGTAAATATATAGGAGTGGGATAGCTGGGTCATGTGGTAAGTGTGCATTTAACTTTATAAGAAACTGCTGAACTGTCTTCCAAAGTGATTGTACCATTTTGCATTTCTATCAGCAATGTATATGCATTCCAGTTGTTGCACATGCTTTCCAGCACTCGCTACTGTCAGTTGTTTATTTTATGTAGTCCTATAAATGTACAGTGGTATCTAATTTGAGTAAAATGCAGAGTTGATCATGCTCCTTTTCTGCTTAAAACCATCTGCAACTTCCCATTGCTTTTAGGACTAAGTCCTAACTTGTTAGCATGACTTGGAAGAGCTACTTGCAGGGCTCTTGCTTACCTCTTAGTACCCATCTGTTGCCATCCTGTCACTGTATTTGCATGCCGTGCACTGTTTTCTCACTTTTGTATTTCTCTGTACGCTATTACCTTTTTTCTTTTCTTTTCTCTCTCTCTCTCTTTTTTTAATATTATTTTCACTATTACCTTTTCCTAGAACATTCCACTCTCTTCTTTTGCCTTGTCAATTTCTACCCATTCTCCTCTCCTTAACGTAGGTGTCACTTACTCCAGATGTCAGTGATCATCTCTTTCTACTCCCAGCCTTGGTCCTAACTCCCATGGAATATTTTAATTTCCCTCCCCTACCTCCATCCTGAGGCACCCTCTTCTAGCTATTTCCACATATGATAGAGTTCAAAATAAGCCACCATATTTTGAAGCTCTTCCCACCAAGAGATGGAATCTTTTTCCAATCCATTGAATCTGGGGTGGACCTGTGATTTTCTCTGGCTGATGTGACTGGCAAACCTACGGTGTGGTAGTAGGGGATGGTCTGAGCACAGCCTGCCGCCTTTCCCTGTGACCCACAAGTAAACACTGTACTCAGTACTGTGTTAGCCTGGCTCCTAGGATGGATGGTAAATGAGGGCAGACTCCCTTCTTGAGAGAGCCTAGAGATAAAACATATCCCCTATCAGATGGGGATGTAATGCCATATTCCTTCCTCTATTGTCCTGAGCATATAGAAACATTCACTGGAGACAATCTGGCTAAAGCATGTCCGATGTATAGCATCAGGCTCACTCCTTTCCCCCACTGGTGTATCTGTTTCTGGTGGGGAAAGACTGGGGTTCTCTACTACAGCACAAGCTGCATGTGGAAAAGCTACTCCCAGCACAGCTGGATTGGGACCCACTGGCCATGGGGAACCAATGCCCACTAGTGAAGCTGGCCTTGCTCTGTCTTTTCTCTATGTGAGGAAAGGTCTTTCGTTCAATGTTTGTGTGAGTGATGCTTTTGCTAGCACCCTTCAGACCACGGAGTGGTTGGGACCCTAGGACTGCTGCTCCTGATAGCAGGCATTGTTATGCTCTTTGCTACTCTCCATGCAGTGAGACCCCTCCCCTGAAGGTGGTAACAGGTGTCTCTCTTTCTGAAAGACAGTTTAGCACTTCAAGGAGAGTGCTGGCAGTCCAAGACAAGGCAACAGAAATTTGAAAGTGCTTGGGCATTGGGGTGTGCCTTCTTGCTGTCCTGGGCATCCTGTATACCTGTTTATGTGAGGAAGCTTGGGTCTCATCACTCTTGTTGACAGTCCGCCAATGCCAAACATGTTAGTGAGACCATATTATATCATTCACACATGTGTACACATGAGTGAATCCAGCAGAATTTGGCTGAGCAAGTCCAGACCAAAAGAATCCACCCAGCCAACTCACAAAAGCATGTGCTAAATAAATGGTTGTTATTTTAAGTCACTAAATTTTGGGATGGTTTGTTTTACAGCAAGAGCTAACAGATACACCAGTACCCAATCCCAAGTCAAGGCAGAGTGTTGGGTTGCAGGTGCCATATCAGGCTTTTTCTGATATAGCCAAGTTGGGGAGAATGAGGTTGGGGTCACATTCAGGGACAGGATCAGTTAGGAGAGAAGCAGCTGTATGCCTGACAGAGCTAAACAAGGTCTTCCAGGGCAACATTCCAAGAACTTCTGGGTAGTCTCTATAGAGTATACCCTTCCCAAGGCCGAGAATAACTATTTGCACAATTTTTTATATTCTGTTACATATGTTCATAGTCACTATTCATTTAATCATTATAACCACCCCCTATAAGGCAAGTATTATTATGTCCATTTTGCAGACAAGGACACTGAGTTCAAGATCACATGCCTTATAAGTAATATGGCCACACTCAAACCCTGGTGTTCTGACTCCAGATACTAAACTCTTCCTACCAGTCTGGAGGAATTTGATGTACCCATTTGTAGCTTTGCTTTCCCTGACTCATTCTTGACTGGGAACATCACCCCACTTCTTTAGGTGAACTCCACCTACACCCATGCCAACTCTGGAATGGGAGTTGCCAACCACAACACATCCTGCTCCTTTGGCTATAAGACATATGACCTGAACCAACCAAATCAGAGCTTCCTTGAGACTTTCTGAATTATAACTATGGGAAGGGGGCAGGGGGCAAAGTTGAGGAGATGCAGGCTTGGCCACTAGTCATTTCCAAGCTGTGAGCTTTATGGGAAAAACAGGTCTCAGAGAAAGAAATTACCACCTATCAATGAAGTGTGTGTGTACCTGTGTGTGGAGAGCCACGTGATGAGGTGATAAGTAGGAGCCGGAGGCACCTAAGTCCCTGGTTTTATTGTCCCTTAAGGCAACTGCATCTTCCCAAGATTTAGTTTCCTTGGTCAATAAATTCTCTACTTTGCTTCATTTAGTTGAAACTAGGTCACTTGCAACAATTTAAAGAACTCTCTTTACACACAAGCCTTGGGGGAATTGATTTTGGGTGCAGGGAGCAGTTAAGGCATTAGGTAAAACCAGCCCCTTTGATCAGCTCAAGGGTTGAATTGGGGGAGGGTCTATTGACAGGAGAAGGTATGGCTTGGGCCACAGGCTCCCCAAGGAGAATAAAGACTCCCAGCCAAAAATTCAACTTGATTGCAAAGGCATTTAAGACTTGGGGGAAAAATGAAAACGTATTCTTCTACATCAGAGGGAAAAAAGTGTCTAACAGGTTGTGAATAATTCAGATTTAATTACTAGGAAAATGCCTTCCCTTTTTTCCTGTCTTTTTATTCTTTCCCCTGCCTGACACTTAGGCAGCAGGTTTAGGAGATATTTTTGCTTCAGAAATTCTTCTTGAGAAATAGTGAGCCAAGTCCTCAGCTTTCTTCTTGTCGAGTGTGAAGCAGGAGTGTTTTGGATGTAGGCAGGAAGGAGCAGCAGGTATCCTTCTGAAAGCAGCTCTTTGTACTGAAAGTTGCCAGGCTTGGTACCTATTGTGGGGTTCATACTCTAATGCTGGGGGCCTCTGAGCTTGTGGCCTATAAATTAGAAGGTACAAGTGTGAAATGCTCCCAACCGTGCAGATGGCTGCTGCTACAATTTTGTGGTATTGCATCTCAGACACTTCACTGCTCAGAAATCCCATTACACGCCCACTGCCAGAGATTTCAAACCCTTATCACGTCCTTCAAATCCTCCACACCCACTATCCCATTCCTACTTCCCCCTCCTCTCCAGAAGATGAATTTTAAAAAAATATCAGCTTTATTGAAATATAATTAGCCCACTGTAAAATTCACCTACTTAAAGTGCACAATTCAGTAGCTTTTAGTATACTCACAGAATTGTGTATCTATCACCACTATCTAATTTTAGAACATTTTAATCTTTCCAAAAAGAAATCCCTTATCCATTAGCAATTACTCCTCATTTTCCCCTCCCCACAGCCCCTGGAAACCACTAATCAATTTCTCTATCTACTGTCTCTATGGATATGCCTATTCAAGGCATGTCATGTAAATGGAATCATAAAATATGTGGACTTTTGTATCTGGCTTCTACTTAGCATGATCCTTTCAGTGTTCATCCATGTTGTAGCATGAATCTTTTTATGGCCAAATAATAATCCATTGCTATGGATATGTATTAGTTTTCTCCATTCATCAGTTGATGGATATTTGGCTCATTTTTACTTTTTGGCTACTATAAATAACACTGTTAAGCACATTTGTGAACAAGTTTTATGTGGACATAAGTTTTCAGTTCTCATGAATACATCCTTAGGAGTTGATTGCCAAACAATCTGTTTTCCAAAGTGGCACCATTTTACATTCCCACTTGCAATGGATAAGGTTTCTGATTTCTCCACATCCTTGTCCACACTTGTTATTGTCTGTCTTTTTATTTTAGCCATCCTAGTGGGTATGAAGTGATATTTCATTTTGGTTTTGATTTGCATTTCCCTAATTACTAATGATGTTGAACATCTTTTCATGTGCTTATAGGTCATTTGTGTGTCTTCTTTGGGGAGATGTATATTTCAATCCTTTACCCATTTTTAAAAATGGTTTTAAATTTTAATTGTTGCATTTTAAGAGTTCTTTTTAAACTCTGCATGTAAGTCTCACAGGATATATTATTTACAAATATTTTCTCCCATTTTTGGGCTGTCTTTTTACTTCCTTGATGGTTCCTTTGAAGCACAAAAGTTTTTAATTTTGATGACGTCCAGTTTATCTTCTTTCTTTTGTCACTATGATTTTGGTGTTGTATCTAAGAAATCATTGTCTAACTCAAGTTCACGAAGAAGTACTCCTATGTATTCTTCCAAAAATTTTATAGTTTAGCTCTTACATTTAGGTATGATTCATTTTGAATTAATTTTTATATGGTTTGAGGTAGGGAATCCAATTTCATTCTTTTGCATATGGATATCCAGCTGTCCTAGCACCATTTGTTGAAAGACTACTCTTTCTTATTGAATTTTGTAATCAATTGAACATAAATGTAGGGTATATTTCTGGACTCTGAATTCTATTCCATTGATCTAGTTATCGATCTTTATGTCAGTACCACATTGTCTTGATTACTGTAGCTTTATAGTAGGGGATAATTGGGAAGTTGGAGTCCCCCAGTTTTGTTCTTCTTTTCTAAGGTTGTTTTGCCTATTCCTGGTTTCTTGAATTTCTGTCCAACTTTTAGGATCAGTTTGTCAATTTCTGCTCCACCACTCACTTGCTGTTTGACCATAGGCAGATACATTGATTTCTTTGAATTTTGATATTTCACCTGTAAAAATGGAAAACCCAACTTGTAGGGTTTTTTAAAAACATATTTTAAAATTAAAGTATGGGGGGAGCAGATGTGGCTCAAGCAATTGAGCACCTGCCTCCCACACGCGAGGTCCCGTGTTCAGTTCCTGGTGCCTCCTTAAAGAAGACAAACAATGAGCAGACGACAAGCAGACATCAAGCAAAAACAATGAGCAGACAACAAGCTGACAATGAGCAAAAAACAAAGGAGTAGGGAGCGGATGTGGCTCAAGCAGTTGAGTGCCCGCCTCCCACATGGGAGGTCCTGGGTTCGGTTCCTGGTGCCTCCTAAAGAAAAAAAAAACAAGCAGGCAATGAGCACAAACAACAAGCAAAAACAATGAACAAACAGATGAGGGAGACATCTCAGGGGAGGGAAATACTAATGGGCAGTTTACCCAGAATAAAATGTATAGGTGTTAAGTGTTCAGTTTGATGAGTTTTATATACATCTGTGTAACAACCACTCCACAATAAGATAGGAAGGATTTTCATCATCCTAGAAAGTGTCCCTGTGCCCTGTCACATTCCACTGAACCAGCAGCAGGACCCACCTGAAAGAAGAAACAGGGGGAGACCCAGCAGAGTCTGCCCCAAATTGTCCTACCTTGTGACAGACAGCAAGATGGCATGAAGTTCACTCAAGTATGTCCATGCCTTTGGCAACTGCTCTTCAGATTATATATGGTTAGGGAACAAAAGTGGCTAAAGTGCCAAGGGCTTGTGTGGAAGTACTGGGAAAATATTTTGGTATGTCCTCTTTTTCTCAAAACAACATGCATTTGGGGCAGTCGGCATTCAAGGTTATAGCAGCCAAAGCTCTGTGTGGATGAGAGAGTTACAGGGACAGATGCCTGAGGGGTGGGGAACAGGGGAGAGGTCAGTCCTTGATTAGGTAGGAGATGCTATATGTATCACACAGTGGCCCCATCTAGTCAATCTAGCTCTATAACCTGTCCTTGGATTTCATATAAATGGACTCATACAGTATGTTCTCTTTTGTGACTAACTTTTGTCCAGCACAATTGTTTTTTTTTACTTCATCCACGCTCTGGTAGATATCAATGGTTTGTTTCTTTGTATTGTTGAGAAGGATTCCATTGTATGTCTATATCACAATTTGTTTATCCATCCTCCTCTTAATGGACATTTGGATTATTGGAACTATAATGACTAAGACTGCTCTGAATATTTACGTACAAGTCCTTTTAAAGATATATTTTTAAAAATTGTTTTATTGTGGTAATATATGTATATATAATACCAAATATCTCATTTTTACCATTTTAAGTATACAGTTAAATCACATTAATTACTTTCACAATGTTGTGTTACCATTACTACAGCCCTTTATCAAAACTTTTTCATCACCCCTTACAGGCACTCTCTACCCATTAGCATTAACCCCCCATTTTCTCTTTTCTCCAGCCCCTGGTAGCCTCTGATCAATTTCCTGTCTCTATGGATTTGTAAACATTTGTTTTCATTTCTCAGGGGTAAATACTTAGCATGGAATTGCTCGGCCATATAGTAGATGCATATTTAACTTTATAAGAAACTTCCAAACAGTTAAAAATGGTTGCCCATTGCATTCTCACAACAGTGTATAGAGTTCCAGTTGCTCCACATTCTTGTCAACATCAGTCCCTTTGATTTTAGATATGCTAGTAGGTTTGAAATGATATCTCATTGTGATTTTAATTTGCATTGCCCTAATGACTAATGATGATGAGCAGTATTTTATGTGCTTCTTGGTCATTCATATAGCTTTTTTTTGAGAATTATTTGTTCATGCCTTTTGCCCATTTTAAAAATTGAGTTGCCCAATTTTTATTGTTAATTTATACACACTCTTGATATGTTTTGGATACTTGTCCTTTTATACATATATCAACATATACATGATAAACATATATACTTCTTTATTTTCCATGGCTCAATGTAGAGTTGTTTTGAAATTCAAATGAGGAATTATAGGTTATGGACAGTGTCTGGCATGTAGTAATCATAGAGGCTGTCAGTTCCTCTATTCATTGCCCATTCAACCTGAAACTTAACAGCATCTCCACCAATTCTTAGGGTGTTCTCCCCTGTTTTAGAGGAAGAAGAAGAATATTCCTACCCAATCCACCTCAGCAGAGATGTTGATATAAAATGGTGTTCTCCTATATTGTTTAAAAAATTTTTATTATAGAAACATATATAACATAAATTTGCTACTTTAACCATTTTTAAGTGTACAATTCAGTACAACTGATTAAACTTACAAGGTTGTGCTACTATCACTACCATTCATTACCAAAACTTTTTCATCACCCAAACTCTGTACCTGTTAAGCACTAACTCACCATTCTCCCTTCCCCCTAGTCCTTGGTAAATTCTAATTTACTTTCTGACTCAATGAATTTGTTTATTATAGATATTTCATATAAGTGGAAATATCTATATGGACATATGAAATATTTGTCCTTTTGTGTCTTGTTTATTTCACTTAGCATAATGCTTTCAGAGTTCACCCATGTTATAGTGTGTTTCAGAACTTTATTCTTCTTTATGGCTAAATAATATTTCATCATATGTATATACTACACTTTGTTTATCTGTTCATCTGTTGATGGACATTTGAGGTGCTTCCAACTTCTGGCTGTTGTGAATAATGCTGCTTTGAAAATTGGTGTACAAATATCTGTTCATGTCCTTGCTTTCAATTCTTTTGGGTATATATGAAGAAGTAGTATTGCCAGGTCATAGGGTAATTCTATGTTCAATTTTCTGAGGAAACACCAAACTGATTTTCACAGTGGCTGTACTATTTTACAATCCCACCAACAATGTATAGAAGTTCCAATTTCTCTGCACTCTTGACAACATTTATTTTCTGTTTTGTTTTTTGTTTTAATGAAAGCCACCTTGTGTGTGTAAAGTGATATCTCATTGTGGTTTGATTTTCATTTCCCTGATGACCAGTTAGGTTGAACATCTTTTCATGTCTCTCTTTGAGAAATGTATATCCAAGTACTTTGCCTATTTTTGAAATTGGGTTATCTTTCTGTTGTTGAGCTTATAAGATATATATGGATAACAATTATTTTCTCCCATGCTGTAGGTTATTTTTTCATTTTCTTGATAATGCCCTTTGACATAAAAAAGCTTTTAATTTTGATGAAGTCCATTTTGTATATTTTTTTCTTTTGTTGCTCATGTTCTTTGTGTCATATCTAAGAAATCACTGCCAAATCCAAGGTTATGAAGTTTTCCCTCTATGTTATAATGTGGCTGGCTGTGTAGTAAGTTTTGAAATTGGGACATGCGAGACCTCCAACTTCGTTCTTCTTTTTTAATATTGATTTGGCTATTCAGGGCTTCTTGTGATTCCATATGAATTTGAGGATAGGCTTTTCCATTTCTGCAAAAAAGGCTGCTGGGATTTTGATAGGGATTGCATTGAATCTGTAGATCACTTTGGGCATCAATTACATCTTAAAAATATTAAGTCTTTCAATCCATTAACATGGAATGCCATTTATTAGGTCTTTAATTTCTTTAGCAGTGTTTTGTTGTTTTCAGTGTGCAAGCCCTTCACCTCCTTGGTTAAATGTATGCCTAGAAATTTTATTCTTTTAGACTCTATTGTGAATACAATTGCTTTTTAAATTCCCATTTTGGATCATTCTTCTCTGGTATAGAGAAACACCTCTGATTTTCGCATGTTAATCTTATAGCCTGCAACTTTGTTGAATTTGTTTATTAGCTCTAGTAGTTTTCTTGTGGATTCTTTGGGATTTTCTATATAAAGGATCATGTCATCTGTGAATAGAGATAGCTTTACTTCTTCCTTCCCAAGTTGAATACCTTTCATTTCCTTCTCTTGCCTAATTGCTCTGGCTAGACTTTCAGTACAATGTTGCAGAGCAGTGGTGAAAGCAGGCATCCTTTGTCTTGTTCTTGATATTCAAAAGAAAGTTATCATTCTATTACCATTAAGCATGATGTTAGCTGTAGTTTTTTTCATATATGCCCTTTATCATGTTGAGGAAGTAGCCTTCTATTCCTGGTTTTCTGAGTTTTTATCATGAAAGTGTGTTCAATTTTTTAGATGCTTTTTTTGCATCAGCTGAGATGATCATGTGATTTTCCCCACCATTTTATTAATGTGGTATATTATATTGATTGATTTTATGTTGAAGCATCCTTATATTTCTGGGATAAATTTCAGATGATAATGATGTATAATCCTTTTAATATTCTGTTGGATTTGATTTGCTAGTATTTTGTTGAGGATTTTTGCATCTATAGTCACAAGGGAAATTGGTCTGTAGTTTTCTTTTCTTGTGATGTCTTTATCTGACTTAGGTATCAGAATAATGCTAGCCTCATAAAATGAGTTAGGAAGAGTTCCCTCTTTTTTCAACTTTTTGGAAGAGTTTGAGAAGGATTAGTGTTAATTCTTCTTTGAATGTTTGGCAGAATTCACCACTGAATGATGAAGCCATCTGGTCCTGGACTTTTCTTTCTCAGGAGGTTTTTGATTACTGATTCAATCTCTTTACTTGTTAGAGGTCTGTTGAGTTATATTTCTTCTTGAGTCAGTTTAGGTAAGTTGTGTGTTTCTAGGAATTTGCCAATTTCCTCTAGATTTTGTAATTTATGGCATACAATTGTTCATAGTATTCTCTTCAAATCCTTTTAATTTCTTCAAGATCAGTAGTAATGTCCCCACTTACATTTTGGAGTTTAGTTATTTGTGTCTACTTTCTCTTTTTCATTGTTAGTCTAGCTAAAGATTTGCCAATTTTATTGATCTTTTCAAAGAACCAACTTTTGGTTGCATTGATTCTGTCAATTGTTTTTCTTTTTTCTTTTTTTACAATAATTTTTTTAAAAAGACACTTAGTTTACATAAATGTTACACAAAAAATATTGGGATTCTTATATGCCCTACTTCCCACACCTCCCACACCCTCCCACATAAACATCCTTCATTAGTCTGGCACATTCGTTGCAATTGACAAACACATCCTGGGGCATTGCCACTGAGCATGGACCATAGTTCACATTGTAGTCTACACTCTCTCCCACACAGCTCTGCATGTTATGGAATGATATAAAATGGCTTATATCTTTTGTTACAATGTCATTCAAGACGATTCCCAAGTCCCAAAAAAGCCCCTGTATTGCAACTGTTTTTCCCTCTCCCTGCCCCCAGAGCCTCCACTGGTCACTGCCTCTACATCAATGTAATTTCTTCCATTGCTAGAATCACAATATGTCTATAGTAGAATATCAGTAAGTCCACTCTAGTCCAGAGTTCATTCCCCAATCCTGAGGATTCTGGGATGGTGATGTCCACTCTACCTCTAATTGAGAGGAGTCTTCGATCCCATACAGCCAATGGATGGGACTTTCTTGCTTGCAGTTGTCAGCTCTCTTGTTTCCTTGGTACAGTGGTTGTCAATCCTTACCTCTTTGTTAGTTGTCCTGGGTGAGCCCAATGAACTAGAGAGTAGGTGTTGCAACTCTGGTGAAGTTCTGGGCCCAGCTGGCACATGGACAGCCCAAAGACTCCAGTCTCTTGGATGTACACCTACAAAATCCAGCGCCAAGTATAGGTTTTTTTTGTTTTTGTTATTTATTTATTTATTTATCCCCCCCTTGCTGCTTGTGCTTGCTGTGTGCACCTGCTGTGCTTTTCTCTGTGTCTGCTTGTCTCCCCTTGTTGTGTCATCTTGCTGCGCCAGCTCACCGTGCCGCGCGGGCTGTCAGCTCACCGTGCCACGTGGGCTGGCCTGCCTTCACCAGGAGGTCCCGGGAATCGAACCCGGGGCCACCCATATGGTAAACAGGAGCCCAACCACTTAAGCCACGTCTGCTTCCCCCAAGTATAGGTTTAAATAGAAGGGACAGATGAGCCATGTGTAGGGAAGCCATAATTAAGTCCAACTCTGTCACTCTCAAGAGCACAAACTCCAAAGTAGGGCCCACTGGCAAGGCACCAAACTTTGGAGCTATCTGCCCTTACCATAGGACCTAGGTGTCTCCAGAGCCCTCAGGAGCCCCACTATTGGGGTAGTATCCGCTTTGGCAGTCTGAGATCCTACTGAGATGTGCATAAGCATTATCTCTGGGATGACCTCCCAACTCATTTTGAAGACTCTTAGCCATATAAACTCATTTGTCTTTACCTTTTCCCCCTTTTATTTGAGGTCTTTTTCCAGTTGCATTGCTAGTTGGTGCTTGGTAGTAATCCCTCGGTGCCAGGGAGGCTCATCCCTGGGAGTCATGTCCTACACTGGGGGAAGGGTAATGCATTTATATGCTGAGTTTGGCTTAGAGAGAGGCCACATTTGAGCAACAAGGAGGCTCTCAAGAGGCAACTCTTAAGCACCCCATAACAATAGGCAAAGTTTCAATTTCAAGAGCAAAGACTCATAAGCATAGTCGTCAATATCAAGGGCCCATCAGTGGGTCATCCTCCTTTGCCAGTCATTGCCCCTGCACACAGGGGACTGTCGCTGCTCCATTAGAGAATGTGGCAGAGCTCTCCAGGATGGGAATTCAATATTCTCTTGGTTATTGTGTGAGTCTCCACCCACTGTGACAATGCCCCGTGAACATTTGAACATATTTATATATCTTATATATATGCCCAGGTGAACTTCCTCCCATGTATCCCCCATCACTGACACCCCACACCAATGATCCTTCCCTGCCCCAGTTGTAACCCTTCTGTGATCCAAAGCTTCTTCAAAAATGAAGCCATTAAGATAGCCAAATACAATTAATAGGAAAATGAAATAATGATAGGCTTAAATATAAGAAATAAAATACATAAAAATTTTGAAAAAATTAAGTTAAATTAAAAGATTGGGATATTAAAAAATAATGGAAAATATTAAAAAAAAATTTTTTTTTGGCATTTTGCCTTTCATCACTGTAATATCTGGTGTCCTGTATGTACAGTGACACTTTTTTCCATTTATTCCCCAGTGTTGTACTATTTTCCATTTTGTTTTCAAAGACGTTCTACGTCACAGTAAAGTCACAAACAGAATACAAGGGACTCTCTCATATACCCAACATCCTCCCCTTTTCCCCCTTCATGTATTAATACCTTTTTATATGTGGATGGTACCTTTGTTATAACTGATATACAAATAGTGAAACATAGCTACTAAATATGGTCAATCTATATAGGAAATCTAGAAAAAGTACTCATGCTATTCAAATGGCAGAGTAAAATTGGCCTTTCTCCATTAAAGAAGCACAAATGGAAAAACACCATGGACCTTTTTAAGAGATATGTTAATGCTATTTTAAAGAAACTTTTGCACTCCAGATGCAGAGAATAATTAATCTTTTGAGAATTTTTATAAGAAACAAGAATAAACTTTTAAAATTATCTGCATTGTATTATATTTTAAAAATCCAAGGAAATATGCACTCTAAGGAGAAAATGAAAAAATATTAAGGATGGTCAATGGTTTACATTATGATTTACAATTAGACCGTACACTTTTATATGTGATATGAAATAAATGTGTCTTAAAATCAGTGAAGTAGAGCATTTGGAATTAAAATCTACCGTCATTCGTCATTCCTGTTCTATTTCTTCTCCCAACTTTTGCTTTCTTTTGATTTGAATTTTTTTTTCATTCCATTTCCCTCCCTAGTGGTTTGCAATGTGTACTATTCTCTTAGCACACACCCTAGAAGTAACACACGCATCCTTAATTTATCAAAGACCCATGTCTCTCCCTGACACTCAAGGACCACAGAACACCTCTGTTTACCTCAACTCCTCCAGCCTCCTTCTGCTGCCCTATATTTTAATTGCATGTATTTTCTAACCCCTATAAGATGTTACTAATATAATGATGATGATGATGATTTCATAGCATGAGTATTTATTAAAAAAACTCATACATATTCATACACTTTTATAAATTTTGATGATATTTGACATGGCCTGCGTCCATCATTGTAAGATCATGTAGAACACTTCCATTGCCCACTAAACACCCCCTGTTCGATCTATTCTATTCCTCCCTCCCCCTCCACTTGGGGCCAACGACAACCCCCCTGGCTTCACTGCTTGGATGACAAGATTTATAGTTACTTGCAACATCACTGAGGTCTTGACACACTGGTTTGTCCTCCCCTATTAGGAACCACCCATGTTCTCGAGAGACTCCCGCCTCTCTGTTTGTGAACAAATCGGTCCTCCCCAGAATGGGAGTCCAATTCCTTCCCGCTCATTATGTGGGTCTCCACCCACTGATACAACACATTATGACAAAATGATCACTCACACACTCCCTAGAAGCCTGTTCCAGGTGCTCCCTGTCCCGAATGCCCCCCCATCCAACATCCTAAACCAGTAACCTTCCTTGTCATATTGCCATAAGAGCATTCCCAACTTTGTACTTTCAACCACATACTCGCAAATCCTCTGTGTTCACCTGGTCCCTCTCCCAACCCTTTCCCCATTCTCCTTTTCATTCATCTCTTCTCTTCTCTTTACTTTTTTCTTCCTTCTACTTTAGGTTTACTTTGCTCTTCTTTTCTCCTTTTCCTCCAGATGTGAGGTTAGAATATTGATTTGAAATTTTTCTGATTTTTTTATTGCCAGCATTTGCAGCTATAAATTTCCCTATGAGCACTGCCTTTGCCACATCCCACAGATCTTGGTATGTTGTATTTTCCTTGTCATTTATCCCTACAAATTTTCTGATTTCCTTTGTGACTTCTTCTTTGAACCATTGGTTGTTTAAGAGTGTACTGTTTAATTTCTGCATATTTGTGAATTTTCCAGTTCTTCTTTTATATTTTTAACCTCTCTCTTTTTCCTCTACTCATACATATTCAAAATCTAAAGTTTCTCCTATTAAAAAAATAAGTAGGAGGAAGATAAGTGCCAATTATTGTAGGTGACCTTTTTCTTCTCTCTGGAAGGTTTTAGGATTCTCTCTTTATTCTTAATGTTATAAATTTTCACAATAATGCATCTGGGTGTGGGACTTTTTAGATTCATCTTATCAGTGTTTTCACATGTGAGCAAATACTACAGCTTCTCACTGCTTACCACAAGGACTGGCTTTGTTGCTCTATCTCAAAGTTGATCACCTTGACAAGTACTTTTGGGGCCACCCTGCCTCATTCCTACCTTCTCAGTCAATTCTCCTACACATTTTGGGGTGATGGTTTCCATCAGTTTTGTTTTACTGTGGTTTGTATGATGTCTCCTTCCAAGCTTTCAGCTTTGACTTTAACATTTCTGGAAATCTGATGGCATTTACTTGCTGTTACGAATTTGTTTCATAGAATTTGGGGTAAGAAGTGTGTGGGTGCTTATATTCAATTTGTCATGTGAACCAATCTCCAAGAGAATTTTCTAACATGCTACTTACATATTGAGTACAGAGCATGGTACTTGGTTCATTGTAGGCACTCAGCAAGTTATTTGAGAATAAATCAAGAAACTGGTGTGTGGCAGGGAAGCTCCCAGACACTATAAAGCCCACTAGCCTTCCACTACTGACTATTTTAATATAGTGTCTACGAGTATGTACTGTGGAAGCAGATGAATTTGAGTTTGAACATGGCTCAGTTACTTACTAGTTGGGTGACTGAGAAATTTATTTTACCTCTTTAGGCCTCAGTTTCCACCTTCATAAAACAGAATGATAATGATTCCCCGTTCATAGGATTGCAATGAGGATAAATGCAATAGTGTGCATAAAGTGCTTAGCATGATACTTGGTATGTATTATTTAATAAGGGTTAAATTTTTTTAAAAACTAAGCACAAAATATTTCAGGTCCAAAAAACATTCTGCGTCACATGATTAATGTTACTTGCACCCTTACCAGCTGTCCTCCCTCCACCAGAATCTGTTTCCTCATTCACCTGTACCTTCCCACACTATACACCTCCACCCCCTCAGCATCATGTGCAAAGTCTCTCTCTTCCAAGCAACCCAGAAGCTTGCCACACAATCTTTCCTTTAATGGGCCTTAATAAAAACCCTTAACCAAGGCTGTCATCACTGTCAGTAGGAGGTGAGTAAGCAATTAGCATGCTTTACTTAATGGGGCAGTATTTCTCTAGGGGTGCCAGTAGCAATTAGGAAATGGAAATAAAGTTTTAATCTTGTATCCTAATGGACATAGTACATGTATAGCAGAATTCTTCTCTCCAAGTCACCACGCAAGTGAATTTGAGAACAGCTTTATCTGGGGGGGTACTGGACTGGTGACAGAGGTTATCATCCTATAAATCAGGCTTTAGAAATGCAAATGCTTATTGCCCTCTGAGAGGGGCCAAATTAACTATCTGAGTTAGGTGCAGAAAGCCTTGGCACGTTTCTAGAGAAAGTGATTGATAAAACAGAGAGGATGCATTTCTGGCAATTTAGAAAGCATCACATACTGAGCTATGCCTAGAAATATAGAGGATATATTTCTTGTTGGAGAAAAGAAAGCTGTTACTTATTTGGCAATTATTTATTAAGGACCTATAATGAGCCAGTTACTTTTCTAAGTGTCAGGGTTACAGCAGAAAATTACAGACCTCACGGAGTTACATCCCAGTTTGGGGGACCAAGGAACCAGAGGAAAACGCAAGCCTGTTTGGGGTTGAAGAATTTTAGAGATGAGCAATGAATCTGATTAGAATTCTCCCAAGTAGAATTGCAGGGAAAGATGAAAGATCCTGGATCTCTGATCTTGGCTAGAAGGGAAGTAGAGAAATACTGAGTGCCCATTCTCAGGGATCATGGAGAGAAGGGTTTGAGGGGATGGGGAAGGATTAGGATGAGCAAGAGGAATTGGTACCTAGTTTGGTAACTGGAAGTAGGTTCTTGAGGGAGACATGCTGAAGTGTTGTGGGGAGAGGGGTGGTGTAAGCTCGCCAGCAAGCTTGCCGCCTGGGATCCCGGTGCTTAGAGGAATCCAGGGCTTTGGGATGCATGAAGGCACAGAATAATGTATTGGTTGTGGGGATGTGGCTTGAAGTCAAGTAGATCTGGGTTCGAATTGGGGTCTGTCACTTGCTGTGTGTGTGACCTTGAGAAAGTTTCCAACCTTCTTCTCAGAGGAAGACCTCAGTTTTTTCATTTTTAAAATGGAGACACTGCAATAGGTTGTTGCATGGATCTCACAGGCTGATGTGTGTGTGTGTATAACTAATATGTGCCTGGCATTTTCATTATCCTTACCCACTCTTGGCAAAACGTCTCCTTCTTTTTCATGGTCTGATTCCCAGCTGAGTCTGGAGAGCCACTGAGACGAGACTTGTCTCTTCCTCCTCAGACGGCCGTGGCCACTGTCCAAGGAGGGAGCCGTCCAGACGTCCAGGGCTGTTAAGGGTCCCCCAAGTTGGGCAGGGTCTCCTGGCTGCCTCTCCGTGTCCTTGCACTATAAGGCCTTGTTTCACTTTGTTTTAAAATATTTCCCAAAGCTCTAATTGCTACACTTCCTCAAATGTTTTTAATACAGGCAATCAGTGACTACTGCAATTAGGAAGGCCTAATTACCATTGGCATTCTTCTCTTTCTCTCAGAAACCACCACTGGAACAGTCACAAATAAACCTCAATGAAGACCAAAGATCCTTCTCCAGTGTAAAGCCATTTGTAATCATGATCTCTTATTGTCAAAGCCAGCAGGCAGAGGAGTCCTTTGAAGGACTGTTACATATTCAGCAGCAGCAGAAGCGGCAGCAGTGGCGGCGGCAGCAGGGAGAGAGGCACAGTGGCCTGGGAAGCTGTGACCCATGCAGGTGGCTGGGAGGGCTTGCCCTCAACCTCTTGCTCTTGTGTTTTTCTTTGTTTATTTCTTTGGTTGATAAAGTCCCTTAAGTCACTCCTTTTCCCCCCCAGCTTCTTAGGCTTTTTTAACTTTTTATTTTAATTTTCAAACTTACAGGACAGTTGCAAAAATAATTCAAACCTCATGCAAAGAATTCCAACATATTGCCCATCCAAATACCTAGATCTACCAACTTTTAACTTTTTCTACACTTGCCATATCATTCTATCTATTCCTTTTTCTCTCTATTTTCTAAACATTTGAGAGTAGGTTGTAGTCATCATGTTCCTTGAACATTATACTCATTAAAACAGGTTATTGAGATGTAGCATATATATAGTAAAGTATACCCATCTTAACTGTAAAATTGATGACTTTTTAAATATGTAGAGACCACAGGTAGCTAGCACCCAGATTAAGAGATAGAATGTTTCTAACACCCTGGAAGGCTGTCTCATGCCCTTCTGTGCTGTATCAGTCAGGGTTGAATCAAAATAGCAGAGCCATGAGTGTTATTGAATAAGAGATTATAGACCTTACCCAATTGTGGGAGGAACTGGAGAATTAAGGGTCCAGAAAAGGCAGTAGGGAGACAGGGAAAAGGCACTCACCAGCCGTCCTGAATCACTGACATGGGTGAACCAGTCAGAAACTGCAGGGAAGTCTGGAAGCTGGTCACCTGCAGCTGCAGGAGTGGGACTGCAAGGGGGCTGGCACGGAACCAAGCAAGGTTGTTAGCTCTTTGTAGCTCCTGCCTCTGTGAACACATTGAAACACCTGGTGGTGTATTGGGATCACTGTTGATCATCAAGGCCAGCATTCAAGAAGAAGAACTGGATACCGTGTGGGGAAGAGCAAGGATGACTTAGAACCTGCCAGCACCTCTGCACCTATCCCTCACTTTCTTGAACCAATGCTGACCTTCAGAGCACAATGGCTGCTGCTTCAAGTCCGCCTCCCATGTCTCACATAACTTCACCTTTGGCAACTCTCACCTGGATCCATACACAGAAGGGGATTCTAGGAAACCCAGCCCCCAGTGTAACCAAGGTGTCAGTAGAAGAATCTAGCACATGAAGAAAATGTTTGTATCCATAAATATGACTTGTGGATTGTGTCCTCCAGCTGCAAGACTATAACCCCCTTGAGAGTCTATGTTCTGGTTCTACAACATCTAGTACAATGCCTTTCACGTGGTTGATGAGGGGAGGAGATATCCAGATACTCCTCCTTCCTATCTCCATCTCTCTCCAAGAAACTGGAATAATGACCTAATTGGTTCAGATTCCCAGTTACCAGTGACCAAGTTCACTATGCATCAACATGGAATTCACATGGGCTATAAAGGTAAGGGCAGTGGTTCTCAACCTTGGCTGTTGGTTGTAGAATGGAACCATCTGGGGAGCTTTACAAAATGTTGAGGCCTGGGTCCCACCCCCAGGGATTCTATAATTGGTCTGGGATACAACCTCAGCACAGGGATTTTAAAAAATCTCTTCAGATGCTACCAATGGGCAGACGAGGTTGAGAACCACTGGAAAGGCAATACCTGTAACTTGGAGGCTGATTCTTCTCTTTCGGGTGCTTTCTTCTTTCCGATGCTGCATGAAGGTTAAATGGAACCAAGATCTGCCTCCTTGGGGTACATCTGATAACCTCTTTTCTCCCCGGCATTCACTGCCTTTGCCCCAATGACCAATTGAAGATAAGATTTGGGACCAGGGTGGGTGTGAGAGGCTTCTCTTACACCTTAATTAAGCTCAGGTTATCTTCTCCAGGCCAGCTGACCAGAGTCAACTCTGCATGAGTCAATACTCTTCTCTCCCTTTTCCCCACTATGAGGGGAATTCACAGGGTCCCCAGAGAAGCTGAGCATAGGTCTATTCATCTGGATCAGGGTACTTATCCTGGGCTGTGTACAAAATCTCCCTGGGACTTCAAAAGACAGGCTTACCTGGGCCCCACTTAAGGTAGGGGAGTGGATCCTGGCATAGTTTATATAATTTTGCATATTTTATACATTTTCAAAGTTGAGTTATAATATATTACAATAAAGTACACAAATCTGAAGTGTACAACTCAATGAAGTTTTACATAAATCTATAAACTGTGTGTCACCACCTAGATGAAACTGTAGAACTTTCCATCTCCCCTTCATGGCCCTTCCAGGCAATAACCCCTCCCACTCCACCAGAATAGGGTATCACTCTTCTGACTTCTAACACCTTACATTACTTTTGCCTATTCTTGAACTTCATATAAATAGAGCCATACTATATATACTCTTTTGGATCCAACTTCTTTCCAGCAACGTAACGGCTGTGAAATTCATCCATGTTGCTGGGGGCAGCAGTAATTCTTTCCATTATATGAATATACCACAATTTATTGATCCATTCTATTGGTGATGGAAATTTGGCTGCCATAATGAAAGCTTCAATGGACATTGTCCATATTAATTATTGTACACACATTTTTTTGGTGCACTTGTTTTTCTTAGGCATATACTTAGTGGAATTGTTGGGATACAGGGCGAGTGTATTTTTGTGTTTATCGATAGGAAGGCATAGGTTTTTTTCTTTTTTCCTTTAAAGCCCCCAAAGAGGTTCTAATGTTTAACCAGAGTTGAGAATCACTGACCTGGATAATAAGTAAAGGTACTTCCAATAAATGTGGGGTTGTGCTGTAATAAAACCCATGTCAAGAAAGGGGTTGATATGTCTTTTGCATAGTAAAGCCAGATTTACAATTTATCAAGGAATAAGGTCAAGTCATAACAGATGAACACATTTTTCAGGTAGCCAGCCTAAAAGGGGTGGTTTTCAAAAGGAAACTACTTCATGTCTGATTCTGTTACCATAACACAGCTATTTCCAATAAAAAGGTCCACCCAATCTGAGAAAGTGATAAATTGCAAGTGCACAAGCAAGGAACTGTGGAAATCTTCCCCCAAACCAGTTTAAAGTGAGAAAGGGGACTAGAGTTTTTATAGGGAGAAGAGGGGTTGGGGAGCAAGTGATGACTGTATGATACATTCCTGCCATGTGAGTGATGACTCTGGAATTTTTCAGAGTCTCCTAAGGGGGATGTGGGGGAATTTCCTAATCCCCTATTATCACCTGTATGCAAAACTCCTGTTTGATGTCCCTGTTCACAGCCTTTTATCCCAGGGAAGTTACAGATTTCCTGGGCTTCAAGGTGCTCCTGGCACCATTCTGTGGTTTTGCTGAGAGGTTATCTTATTCCTGACTTTCTTGGGAGTAGATCTAGAAAGGTCTGGTTATTGTCTTTCTAGTAACTAAGAACCAAGAGTGAAATACTAAGATTAGGTTAATAGAAAACCAGTTCAGCTAGATCTGGGGAAGGCATTTGATTTTTTCAGAGCTGCTTAAGAAAAGAAATTTTTTAATAAGCACATTTTCCAGCTATCAATTCCAGTTTCTTTAGGAGGAAACAACCCACAGCCTGGAGTGGAAATATCCACACATATCCATCTTGCCCTGTACCCCTCTTCTGTGGACTCAGGACTCTTCCTTCTCTCAATCTTGAGAAAACCGAAGAAAGTAACTAAAGCTTACCCTCCCTACCTGCAGAAAGAGTAGAGGCGAAATCTTTTCTTATTCAGTAGACACCTCAGACAGCAGATTTTGGAAGGGACCAGCCTGGGGGATTGGAGCTTTATTACTATGGGAGTGGGGTAAGGCATAGCTTAGAAAAGTTCTTCGGAGTATTGGACAGATTTCAGAGGGGATAGGAAAATAGAGTATTAGTGAAAAAAGGAGAGGAACACTTTCCTAAGCCTTAAGAATTTGTGCTTGCATTGAAATAACATACGTTTGATTCCCTCTCCTGGTTCAGTTTACACATTAGTAGTTTTTCTCCCATTGGTGAGTGAAAGACTTTGGTTCTATCCTATTAGAAGGGGGCAGACAGGGTATAATCTCTGGAGCAAGGCCCCTGCCAGGCAGCTGAAATCATAACATAACTAAGAGTGTCTCTGAAGATAATCCAGTGTTGGTTTATACAGAAGATACCATGCCAGAAATTAGAGTTATTTCTCTGCCTTAGTGGAATAGGTAACAGAAGGTCATGTTAGCACTCTTGGGAAGATGAATCTCCTCTGAGTCATAAAAGGCCTTTGTGTTGCGATTCTCTGGGCCCCTCTGGAGGAAAGCAAGCTCTATTCTCTGGGAGGGGGAAATAATAACAGTTGATCTTTAAGGATCAAATAGAAGAAGTTTCTAAGCGACTGTGGGACCTCCAAGAAACAATCCAGGCTACTACCATTCAAGGGCAGGTAGCTCCATTGTCCTGGAAGAGTGTAATAAGATAACTTTTAAAAAAAAACAAAACTTTTTATTGTAGTAAGGATGCCAGAGAGGCCCTGGGAGGTCTTGGAGAAAGACCTCAACCTGGGGTAGGAGGGTTCTTGACACAGTCATGAGAAAGAATTCAAAGACTAGTCGTGTAGTAACAGGAGAATTTAATATAAAGTGAAAGTACACACTCAAGACAGGAGTATGGGCGAGTCACACCTGCTGGGGCTGGGGGTACTGTTTTATTAATGCTGGGCTCCCTGCCCTTCTTCCCGCTCCATGTAAGTTAGGACTTCTAAGTCCCAACGTTCCCATTGGTCTACCTTATGCAAAAAAGGGATTGAAAAACTGCAACTTTTTATTGCCTCTGTATTCTTCGGAGTGGGAACTGTCCAGAGGAGGGGGTCATTGAAGCATGTGGTGGTCAGGTGATAGGTGGGCCTTTTGTCATCTGGTATCTTCCAGCATTAGGCCTTGGGCCCTCAGCCTGCAGTGTATGATTTCCACTACTGGTCGGGTATTATCTGATGGTAATTTTCTGTTGGTCCTCCTCCTTTGCCAAGTTATCTCCCTTCTTCTTCCTTTCCCTATCTCAGTAACATATAAAGAACACAAAATTTTCCATTTTAACCACTTTCAAGTGCACAATTCTGTGGTTTTGATTACACAAAACCACATGTGAATGTGAATGTCACAATATTGTGTTGTAACCGAGGGTTAAGAATTAACAAATAATTATAATTACTAAGCCATTATATAGATGCCTTTATATTATAAAATAGCAAAATGTTAATATGTGAAATTACTGAAGCTGGCTAGAGTGATCCCACCCCTGTTTATGGTTACTGTAGACTTAACCTCACTCTTGTGAATGCTTACCTTTGTGATGGTAATTCTAGATTGAACTCACCCTTGTGCGTGCTTACTATTGAGATGTAACCACTCACTCTACCCACCTATGCTTAATATCCACAAGAAAGACCTTTTAACTGACCTTTGTTCTGTATATCCCTATCCCAAATCTTTGTGACTCATCCTAGTTTGCTACCATACCCCCATCTGTGTGGTTCAGTCCCTTAATGTTTATTAATGAAGGAAACTGTGTCCAGCTCCACTCCAATTATTCATTAGCAACCCGATGTTATAAAATAATAGAATTTCTACAGACCAAGGAGGCAGTTTTGGGCCATAGGCCACTGTGCTCCATTGCTTATGCAACCAATAAAACTCTTTCTCTCTTTGAAACCCCGGTGTCTCAGGAATTGGCTTTAAAGATGCATTGGGAGAGAAAAACCACTTCTGCTCAGTATCAGTTTGGCAGCCCAGATGGGACTAAGGACAACAGAGTCCCTAAAGGGGTCCAACTACCCGAGGTTCTGGGGCTCCAGAGAGAGAAGTAAGCATGGTAAGTGAGCTTTCTGTGGCCTCTAAGACCCTATCCATCTAAAAGCTCGACAATCGGGTTTTTCCTACCTCATTGGCATTCCAGACCCTAAAAACACTTTAAAGCTTCAAAGAAAGAAATAGTTCCAGCCCCGAGTCCAGACATCTCTCTGGGTGAGCGGGTCAATAAGGTAGAAGCGAATCAGGAAGTTAGTTCAGCTGTTTGAGTCCCCTTAAACTCCTTCAAGAATGGTTCTCCTCCACCTTTGCCTGTTTATTTTTTTGATGCCATTCTGTCTGGGGTTCCAGTCCTCACCTTAAGTCTGTCTGTTATGTGTACTCCTGAACTTTGAGTCTGTCAGTTGGATATACTTCTGGAGCTTGAGGCTGTCAGTTGGATATACTCTTTTTTTTTTTTTTTAG
>JAQZBX010011718.1:0-42295 GCA_029593785.1 Cabassous unicinctus | reverse complement strand
GTGGGTTGTTGCTGGGTAGGAGGTAACAAAGAGGAGTGCAGGGAAAAGGGTTAGGGTAAGGGGGAGGGTAGTGGCCGCGCATGCCCGTTGGCTGCTTGTTAAGTTTCGTTTCTTGCCCTGAGCTTAGGTTTCGTTTCTCTTTCAGAGCTTAAGTTTCATTTCTCACCCAGGACTTAAGTTTCGTTAGTTATAGCCAACACTATGTCACCACATTGGCACAGGTTGTAGAGGCTCAATCCTTAAATGCACATGCTGAAGCTCAGTTAGCCTTTCCCTTGCTTCCATTCACAAATCCACTTAAATTTTTCTCAGATATTTAAAATTTCAGGAAATCAGTATTTTATAATAACAATCTGGATCAGATCAACTTTCTCAGAAAAAAATAATTAAAATAATAACAATTCATGGAAAGAATATTAGGTAATTTTAGTTCATCATATCACCCTTACAATAATGCATATTTTAAATTAAATAATGTTTGCTAAACACTTACTGTTTATGTATTTTCATGTATGAATAATCTACTACAATAAATTGTTTTTAAAATGAAAAAAAAAAAAAGACAATCTTGATTCCATTAGGAATCTTTAGTTTTCATTTTTTAAAAAATGGAAAGCCATTTTTTCCTGTACTGCTAAAGGAAAAAAATACCTGCTACTTAATGTCTTCATGGTAAAAGTGTAAGAAGTAAAACACATTGCATTGGAAGTGTTTTAAAAGTGCATATGAATCAAGAAATAAACTTCACATTGTCAAATTAAAAATAAAATTATTATAAACTCTATTATTCAGATAAGGACAATGAAGTTTCCAGAGATTGAAAACCAGCTCAAATAGTGAGCAGCAGATCAGGACATTGCGAATTTATTGAAGTGAAAGAAGCGGGAAATTATAAATTCAATTCTTGCTTCGAAGCTTTAAAAGTAAAGGAAACGTGAGTTAATGAAGGATTCTGTCACTTGAGAATGAAGGATCTAAGAAGCCAGTGTTCGATCCTCAAATTCAGCCTATTGTCTTTGGCTGTTCACTCTTCTCTCAAACTCACATGTTTTAGTACAGAGAAGGAAGTAGCTTGTTGTACCATCCTCCCCCTATGAAAACACGCATCTGGATATTCATTGCAGGTAGGTTCTTCAGTTGCAAGGTGGAACATTACCAAATCAATCCTGAATATATGTCCAGTCATTGCAACTTGTTTTGATGCAAAAGTTTTAATTTTGGTGAGGTAGAATCTATCTATCATCTATCTATCTATCTATTTATCATCTATCATCTATCTATGATAGATATCTATCTATATCTATCATTTATCTATATCGATATCTATCTATATTTTAATTGTATATATTTAATAATATAATATTCAAAAAAGCATGATTTTGGAATCATTTTTAAGGACTTTTAACCTAATCCAAAGTCAGAAAAATTTTCACACGTTATTCTAAATACGTTGTACTTCTACATTCATATATTGTTCTAAAATTCACTTTGAAATAATTTTGGATAATGTGTAAGATGTAATTCAGGGTTTATTTTACTGTACATATGGATATCCAAGTGTTCCATCACTATTTAATGAAAGAACTATCCTTGCTCCACTAAATTGCTAACAGAACTTTGCTGAGATTTAGTTGATCACACATGCGCAGTCTACTACTATACTTTCTGGTTTTTTTTTTTTTGACTGCTAGTCTATCTTTATGAAAACACTATACTTTGTTTTGACCACTGTAGCTTTATAATATACCTTGAGACCATGTAGTATAAGTTCTTCAAATTTGTTCACTTTAGAAAGTCTGGGAAATTATCTAAATCTATTTTATTTACAAGTAAATGTTAAAATCAGCTAGTAAATTTATAATTTTTCTGAGTTTAAAAATTGTTTGGAATTGCATTGACCTAGAGAATAATTTGGGAATAATTGAAATTTTAATAATGCTGAGGCATACAACCATGAGCAAAGTATTTCTTTAATTTTATTTAGGTGTTTCCATTCTTTCAACATAATTATAGTTGGCAAGGCCTATGTCTTGCAACATTATATGTCACAATAATACACAATAATTTAATATTTTGATGCTATTTTAAATGACTGTTTTCATTGAATTGTGTTGCCCTTAAATTATGTTCAACTCATCCCTTTTCCAGTGAATGTGACCTTTTTTGGAAATAGAATCTATGAAGATGTAATTAGTTAAGATGAGATGAATCTGGATTAGACAAGGCACTAATAGAATGTGACCTTCTTATAAAACGGAAATATGAATGCAGAATCAGATATTGTGGAAGAATATTATGTGAAGATGGAGGCAGAGATTGGCATGATGCATGTACAACCCAAGGTTCACTAAAGATTTCCAGGAACCTCTAATAGCTAGAAGATTCATGAAAGTGCTCTCACTACAGATTTCTGAGGGAGTATGGCCCAATGACAGATTGTTTGTGACTTCTAGTCTCCACCATATTAGACAATAAATTTCTGCTATTTTTTAAGTAACCTAGTTTGTGGTTCTTTGTTATAGTAGCCCTAAAAATTAAAAGTGATATTCTGAAAATTCAATTTCTGATTGTTGTTATTAATAAAAAATTAAAATTGATTTTTGTATATTGAACTTATCCTGAAACTATGCTAAACTCACTAATAAAAAAAGGCATTTGATAAGATATTTGATAAGGTGTTTACAGATGATATGATCATCTATCTAGAGAATCTGAGGGAATGTATAGCAGTTGTTATAAATTATAATTATGAGAGAAATGGTGATCTAATAGAATTAGATCTGGAAGTGACTATATATAATTGGTTTTATTTCTTCTTTACTAATTGCTATAATGCACTATTTAAGCACTCTAGATATTTGATTTCATGATATGATGTAAGACAAAAATTCTATATTTTTGAAATTAATAAGGCCTTTGATATTATCCACTGTTTATTTTTTGAACTCATTATCTGATATCAATCAAGGTATGTTTTCCATTCTATTTAAATTGTTGAATTTACTAGACTTCATAAATTCATAATTTTCCCTTAGTATCATTTAAAAAGCAATAGGCCTATAGATTTATCACCACTAAGATTAAAAATTAAGGAATGTGTTAACTAATGATAAAGGCATCCCAGGTATCAAAATTTAGGGGAAAAAAAACAAAGTAAATTCAAACTATGCTGATAAATGTATACAATAAAATAAAGAAAAAAGTGACTTAAAATTAATGTTTATTCCAAGAAGATGCTTCAACATTGGACATTTACATAGAGAGCGATTTTTCCAGTTTGCTTTCACAATCATCTTTTGATGATATAGGAGATCCACTTCCTTCAAATAACTTAATATTTAAGGATAGCATCTCATCAGAATGAAGTTGAAAGTCACCTTCCTCACTTCTTATTGCTAATCTCCATTTGCAATCATTTGGTTACACCATTTATTGCTCACATGTTCTGCCTTTTTCTTTCTTAGCATTAGTTTTACAGTGCCAGACTCTAATAAGCATCCTGCTGCTGCAGTGTAATTCATACTTAAATGATGTTAAAAGTTTGGGTTACATGTTAATGTTTTCTAAAATTTTGCTTTTCATTGAATGTCCTAATACAACAAAGAGCTTTTTAGTAACCAGCAGAATATTTTTTACCTTGAGACAACCTGCATTTCTTTTCTAAATCTAAGATACACTTTATAGACTTTATGATAACTTTCATGTTTTTATACAATCACTATGAACTGCAACAATAATTGTATATGTTAGTTTACCAAATATAAGTCTTGTTAATCTTATATTTTGTTACCTACACTTTACAGGATCATAAGAAGAGGTGGAATTATTCTTCTAAAAGGGCTTCTTGGTACTGAAACTAGCAAAACTGTAAAACAATAAACATCCAGTACTAAGGGATGATGTGATGGGACATTAATAATTCCTGTGGATGTCTGTAAATTATGTATATCAGTTGAACCTAGTCAGAAATATAAAAATCAGCATAGTTATATATAAATTAATCTCGATTTATAAGGTCTTAACTCTGACTATAAAGATTTGTTGACATCTCATAAAAAGTTTTGGAAAACATTCTATTTTTTTTATTTTATTTATTCCCCCCTGCCACCTGCATTTGCCGTCTGCTCTCTGTGTCCATTCACTGTATATTCTTCTGTGTCTGCTTGTCTTCTCTTCTCATCTTCTCTTTAGAAGGCACTGGGAACTGATCCTGGGCCCCCAGATGTGAAAGAGGAACACAATCGCTTGAGCCACTTCATCTCCTTGGTTTGTTGTGTCTCTCATTGTCTTTCCTCTGTCTCTTTTTTGTTGCATCATCTTGTTGCATCAGTTTGTGGTGCAGGTCAGCTCTCTGTGGCACAGGCCAGTTCTCTGCAGCATGGCCAGCTTTGCCTTCACCAGGAGGCCCTGGGAACTGAACCTGGGACCCCCAATATAGTAGATGGGAGCCCAATCACTTGAGCTACATTCACTTCCCAAAATGTTCTATTTTTAAACAGTGTTTATATGTGGACTTAGGTTATCACTCACTTTGGGCTTTCTATTTTCAGTCTTTATGGGTATTTAGAATTTTTTCCACTCTAGTGTCTGTGGCTGCTGTACATTTTCACCCTGATTTTATTTTTTGTTTAGTAGCTGCACCAATGAATCATTTTGAATTGTTTGATGTTTTCAAACCAAGGATTGTGATTTTTGTTAAAATTACACATTTGAAGCATTAAGCTACATTTTCAGATCAAAACACTTGAAGGATAAGCCTACTTTGAGGACATATTCTTAAGTATTCTGGATCCTAAATATATGTGAAGAGTGTGGAGGAAATTAATAAAAAATAGAATAATTTCAAAATGTTTCTTGAGTCAATGATTCTTTTAGCATCTCCTATGTTAATTAGAATAATTGGAATAACTTTTTAGATTTTTCAAGGTACCTTCCTTAGGAAGTTTGTACAGTGGTTTAATTTAGTTTAGCTCTTCTAAAGGTTATTCAGTTATTAGTTTAAAACTCTAACCAAACTAACTGGTTAAACAACATATAATGAAAACACTTAAAACATTAGAATATTTGGGAATGTTATAACCTAAATATTTTGCTCATGCTTTTTGTTATTTATAGAATTATTTGTGTATTTGTCATACTTCTGGAAATATATGACATTCTTAAAACTATTAAAATAATCATGCATTCAATACCATAGCCTATCTATAGAATTGAGTATTTTGGACCAGGCTTCCTCCAGCAGAGTCAGTGTTGTGTTTGGGGTAAATTCAGTAAGATTTAGTTTTCTACTTAGTCTTATGACTAAGGTAGAAACCAAGTATGTGCTATAAATGTTTTTCATAAAAGGAAAAATACATTCTAACATTAAAATAATTTTTATGGCTGTGAATCATTTACTACAGACCTTAGTGTATATGAACATATTAATAATCTTCCATTAAGGGTACAAAAAGGAAATATACTAAGTAAAAGATACTAGACAAAAGGTACTACATATTCTTTGACTCCATGAATACCAAATATAAATACAAATAAATTAGAGAGGCAGAAAGAGAATAGCAGCTAGGTATGACAGAAGAAATACATAGAGATTGAGAGGTGATTATTAATGGGTATAGTATTTTTGTTTATTATTATTATTATTGGAAAAGTGAAAGTGCTCTAATAATGATTGAAGTGGTGAAAGCACAACTATGTGATTACAAGTACCACTGATTGCACATTTTGGATGGATTGTATGCTTTATGAATCTGTATCAATAAAAGTGATTAAAAATAATTTATATGGCTGAGACTCATTCATTTATTTTTTCCAATAATTTATATTGTATATTCCTAATCCTGAGATATGTGTGCTACTTTTAAAGTCTTTCAAATGAAAGTTGTAAAGTACTTCATTTGATCAAGACTATTTAATTTCATTTTCATTCACTGTGTTTGACAGACACTGCAATGAGCAGATATGGCAACCACTGCAATGAGCAGATGCCAAAACTGCTGCAATGAACAGATGCTGCAACCAGCAGATGTTGCAACCAGCTGATTCTGCAGCCACCACAACCAGCAGACACTGCAACCAGGAGACACCTCAACCACCTCAAAGTGCAGACACTGCAACAAGCAGATATTGCAATAAGCAGATACTGCAGTAGGCAGAGGCCACAACCTGCAGGCAATGCAGCCAGTGGGGAGTGGATGTAGGTCAGGCAGTTGGACATTCACCTCCCACGTAGCAGGTCCTAGGTTTGGTTCCTGGTGCCTCCTAGAGAAGGTGAGCAGACACAGTGAGCAGATAAGAAGGAGCTATTTCAAGAGGGGGAATAAATAAATAAATAAATCTTAAAAAAGAAAACAAAGCCAGATAAAGATTTTATCCAAAAAAGAGAAAATTACACACTCATTTCCCTAATGAATATAGATGCACAAATCCTAACAAAATAGTTGTTAATCATATCCAAAGCACATTAAAATAATTATTCATCATTATCAGGTGGGTTTCTTCCAAGGCATACAAGAGTGGTTCAACACAAGAAAATCAATCAGTGTAATAAACCACATTAATAAATCAAAGAAGAAAAATCCACTCTATTGCCATAAAAAAGGCCTTTCCAAAATACAACATCTTTTCTTGACAAAAACACTCTGAAAGGTAGCTATAGAAGAAACCATTCTCAATATAATAAAGGGCACCTATGAAAACCCAGGAGCTACTATTGTACTCAATAGTGAAAGGCTGAAAGCTTTCCTGCTGATATTGAAAGTAAGACAAGGATGCCCACTGTCAACACTTTTATTCAGCATTGTGTTACAAGTTCTAGCTAGAGAAATTAGGCAAGAAAACAAAATAAAAAGACATTCAAATTAGAAAGGAAGAAGTATAACTTTGGCTATTAGCACATGATATGATCCTATACCTAGAAAGTAGTGAAAAAGTTACAACAAAGCTACTAGAGCAAGTACACAAGTTCAGCAAAGTGGTGGAATACAAGAGTAATATGCAAAAATCAGTGGTGTTTCTCTGCAACAGTTATGAGCAATCTGGGGAGGAAATAAGAAAAAAATTCATTTATAATAGTGACTAAAAGAGTCTAATATTGAGGAATAAACTTAACCAAGGACATAAAAGACCTGTATTCAGAAAACTACAAAATAATGCTAAAATAATCAAATAGTCCCTAAATAAATGGAAGGATATTCTGTGGTCATGGATTGGAAGACTAAATATCATTAAGATTTAAATTTTACCCAATTTGATTTACAGATTCAATGCAATCTCAACAAAAATTCCAACAACCTTTTTTGGAAAAATGGAAAAATCAATTACCAAAGTTATTTGTAAGTGCAAGGGAACTGAAGTAACCAGAAATATCTTTAAAAAGAAAAGGGAAGTGGAAACTCACTTCCAGACTTTAAATTATAATACTTAGAGTAGTAAGAAGAGCATGGTACTGGCATAAATATAGACATATATACCAAAGGTCCAAATTGAGAGTTCAGACATAGACCCTCACATATGTGTTCAAGTGATTTTTTTTTAACATATGCCATTTTTTTTTTATTTTTCAAAACATAATTAGATTACATAAATGCTACCCCAAAAATATAGGGATTCCCATATGCCACACTCCCCACACCTCTCACACCCTCCCACATAAACATCCTTCATCAGTGTGGCACATTCATTGCAATTAATAAATGCATCCTGGGGCTTTGCTGTTAAGCATGGTCCATAGTTCACATTGTAGTCTACACTGTCTCCCACACAGTTCTTCATGTTATGTGATGATATAAAATGGCCAGTTTCTCTCACTGCAACAACACTCAGGATGATTCCCAAGTCCTGAAAAAGACCCTGTATTGCAACTGTACTAGTACTCAGTATATTCAGAAGAACTGAAATCAAGGATGAGTACTGGCATTTTCAAACTGATGTTCATTGGAAAACTAAATATCACTAAGATATAAATTCTACCCAAACTGTTTCACAGATTCAAAATAATCCCAGTCAAAATTTCAAAACCCTACTTTACAGAACTGGAAAAGTCAGTTACCAAATTTATTTGGAAGGGAAATGAAAACTAATTAGCCAAAAATAATTTTAAAAAGAAAAATGAAGTCAGTGGACTCAGACAACCTGATTTTTAAGCATATACAAAAATGTAGTGGTCAAAACAGCATGATATTTGCATAAAGATATATAGATAGATAGATCAATGGAATCAAATCAAGAGTTCAGAAATTCACTTCTAAGGTCAAATGATTTTTTTAAGATTTTATTTTATTTATTTATTTCTCCCTACCCCCTCGTTGTTTGCACTTGTTGTGTCTGTTAATTGAGTGCTCATCTTCTTTTTTTTAGAAGGCACTGGGACCTGAACCCAGGACATCCTATGTGGCAGGGAGGCACCTAATCACTTAAGCCATCCCTGCTCCCTGCTTTGTTGTGTCTGTCATTATGTTTTCCTCCTTGTGTGTCTTGTTGCATCATTTTGGTGCATTAGCTCACCATTCCAGCCTGTTGTGTCAACTGGCTGTCTTGGTTGTCTTCTTTAGGAGGCACAGGGAACCAAAAACAGTACCTCCCATGTGGTAAGTGAGAGCTCAATTGCTTAAGCCACATCCACTTCCCAGATCAACTGATTTTTGACAAGACTACCAAGCCCACTCAACTGGGACAGAAAGTCTCTTCAACAAATGGTACCGAGATAACTGGATACCCATATCCAAAAGAATGAAAGAAGGCCCATATCTCCACACCTGATACAAAAATTAACTCAAAATGTATCCAAGAGCTAAATATAAAAACAAGGACTAAAAAACTCCTAGAAGAAAATAAAGGAAAACATCTTCAAAGTATTGGAGTACTAAGTCATTCTTTAGACCTTACACCCAAATCATGAGCAAAGAAAGGAAAAACAGATAAATGGGACCCTCTCAAAATTAAATGCTTTTGTACTTCAAATGACTTTGTCAAAATGTGAAAAAGCAGTCTACTCAATGGAAGAAAATATTTAGAATCCACATAGCTGATAAGGGTTTAATAGTCACAATATATAAAGAGTTCCTACAAATCAATGATAAAAAGATGAAAGACCCAATTAAAATGAGCAACACACATGATTATATGTTTTTCCAAAGAGAAAATATATATGATAAAAATATCACATGAAAAGATGTTCAACATTACTTGCTATTAAGGAAATGCAAATCAAAACAACAGTGAGATATCATTTCACATAGAGAATGACCACTGCTTTAAAAAAATTGAAAATTACAAGTGTTGGAAAGGATGTGGATAAATAAGAATGCTTATTCACTGTCAATGGAAGTGTAGAATATTGCAGCCTCTGTGGAAAACTGGTGATTCCTCAGAAAGTTAAATATACAGATGCCATATGATTCAGCAATCCCTCTCCTAGGTACATATTCAGAAAATCTGAAAGTCTGGATATGAACAGACATTTGGATACCAATGTTCATAGTAGCAATATTCACAATTGCCCAAAGATGGAAACAGCCCAGGTGTCCATTAACAATGAATAACCAAACAAAATGTGATATATGCATATGATACAATATTATTCACATGCTTCAATGTTATTCAGCTGTAAGAAGAAATGAAGTCATGATGATGCACATGATAACATGGATGAAACTTGAAGAAATTTTGTTGAGTGAAACAAGCTAGGCACAAAATGACATATATTGTATGAACTCAGTAATGTGAGTTAAACATAAAGAGAAAAGCCATGGAGTTAATAGCTAAAAATTTAGTTACCAGAAGATAGAATGAGGACAGAGAATGGAAAGCAGTGGCTTAATTTGTGCAGAATTGGTAATAAAGTTGGCTATAAGTTCTTGGAATTAATAGCAGTATTGATAGCACTTTAGAGTGAATATAATTAACAGCATCAATATCAAGGTATGATTAAGGTTGAAAGGGAAAGTTTAGGGTTTTGCATGTCACTAAAACAAAAGATAAAGGATGAAACATGGGACTATATAATATAGTGACTCTGTTGCTGGCATTGAGTGTGTTTAATAGTACAAATTTAAGAATGTTCTTCAGTGAAGCAGAGAAAGTGTACATTAATACTGCAAGATGTTAATAATAGGATTATATCTAAGATAAAGTACACTTAAAACAAATTATGGACTGTAGTGAAAAGTAATAAATGAATATTTTTTCAATTTTAAAAGAGAGTGAATTATTATAAGTGACAGAAACTAGACACAAAGTACTATATATTGTTTGTCCCCATTTATATAAAATATATATATAAATAATTTATAAAGATGGAATCGATTAAGAGATATATATGGCAAGTGCTGGATTGAGGGATTAAAATGTAACTGCTAAGGTGCATGTTTTTTTTTTAATAAAAAAATTCTCTAATATTGATAGAGGTGATGAATACACAACTCAAGTTATTTTACCAAAACCCACTAAATGTACACTTTGGATGGATTTATGGTATACGAATATATCACAATAAAATTGCTATAATATATATGGCAGCTTTTTAATGGTCCAATATTTTGTATTGAAATATTCCATCTGGGCATGAAGAAATTATATATTATATAATTGTTGGATGTATCATTTTGAGTGTAACTAAATTTGCTTATATATTCTGTGTTCTTATTTTAGAGCCATATCCTATAATTTAATAAGAGTATATAATAATAGAATATTTTCAATAAATATGGAAAGCTCTATTGTGCAGTACCTGGGGTAATAAGAGTTGAAATCTGACATCTGTTAAATAGAACGTAGTAGCATGCTCAGGTGGAGTGAGGAGGAGTACAAATGCATGTTGTTCTGCTATATAAAATGCTTTGCTAATGCTTTGCTATATATATATGTATACAGATTGATATGATGACTTAATTAACTCAAGCATAAGAAAGAAATACAAAGACATATATTTATTTATTTTATTAAATTTCTGATGATAATTGGGAGAATATAAAATAAGAAAAGGATTGTCTATAAACAGGGGTCCAACTGCTGCATCATAATCCTTCACGATATACATACGTATAGATTTAGGCTTACCAAACTGGGGGACACACCAACATACCTGACCCATCTCTGGCCAGAGTCCCGATTGCATGCAATATAAATATATATATTTATCTATGATAGTTTAATAAGTCTATACTGACAATTAGAGTGACAAACAAGAATAACATAATCAATCAAAAGGTATTGAACAGAGTCACAAAATGACAGAACAATAGAGCAATCTTACATACAAACTCACCAATATTTAGCTCATGGCTGGGAAGTCCCAATCAGCAGCCGATACCAGAGTATTGACTGAAAAAATCACTGGTGCAGAGCACCCTCTCCCAGGGTGGGACTTCAACTGGCCTGACCAGAGACTGGCCCTTTTATTGAGCTCACAACCAATGAACTTGATATTATAGATGCCAACTTGCAAGTACTGTGTCAATTCTCGATGAAGTGCCCAGCCACAGGAAGGAACACAACACTCCCTGGGCAGCACATTCCAAGGTTTATGCATCAGTCCCTGAGAAGGTAGCCAGCCTTCCCAGGAAGGAACACAACACTCCTTGGAATGCACTCTGTCTGTTCTTATTTGTTACAAAACATTCTCATGTGCCCACATTCTAGTTCTCATTATTCCTCTTAAAATATGAATGGTACTGACTAGCAAGCCATTGGTTTGGTGATTAACAAAATTTCCTGCATGATGTTTCACTTTTAGGTTTGAACAGTACTCACCAATTTTTTTTCCAATCCAGAGGTGAAAAGAAGAAACAAATATAAAATAAGGTGAAAGGGAAGAGGGACCTTGCATGAGTCCAAGAGAATTTTTTGCTCTGAACTAAGGGCTATGATTGACTCAACTCTATTTTTACTATGTTCTACTGACATTCTCACCCTACCCCCCAAACAAGAAAATGGACAAACTCTTAACACTTAACAAAATAAAACTAAACCAAATTAAGAAAAATAATTTAATAATACACAGGGATTTTCCTAATTCTATTAGGCACCCTAATAATAAATGATGTCTATTTATTAAAAATGATACCTAGTTAAAAAATAAACATTATCATGGCTTCAGGGTTTCCAATGGGTGTAATTAAATATTAGAAACTAAACCCATGGATACAGTGGACATATTAATGGCAAAAATACTACATTGATGGGGAAAATCTTAATGATCTTCTGATACACATTTAACATATTGGCTCAAATGAACATTTATTAAGTATATAGCTATATTGTATATACCATGATAAACATCACAGGCTTCTATCCTTGAAGAGTTTATTCTAGGAAAGAACTAGTATGGAAAAGCAAATATCCATAATATTTCATCAGTACTGGTAATATCACAGTAATCTTGAATAATTCATATGATTGTACTGAAGATAAAAATGAAAGAAGTAAAAGCCTAAACACCTATGACTCCTAAAATAATATTAGCTTTATTTCTGCAGTAGTAACTATGCATGCACTGACTACTGTAAAACGCCCAGGGGAGATTTTCCCTCTGGAAATTTTTGTGCCTTTTAACTAAAGCTGTTAAAAGCAATTCTTTCCTATAAGGTTCCATTGAATGAAAGATTCATGGACCATTCAGAAGTTTTCCACATATATTTGCTGCTTTCATAGCAAAGTCACAGAGAAGCAAAAGGCCTTAATGTGGGCACCCATCTTGATATTACTAAAAATATAAAATTATCTGTAGGAAGAAAACACTCTGGTTAGTATATATAAGTAATAGATAGATGATAGATGGATATGTAGATGACAGAGTGATAGATGATAGATATATAGATGATAGATAGATAGATGATAGATAGATGACTACTGTATATATATATGTTGGTGTGGGGATATATATATGATAAAGCTATTTGGAATTCCAAAAACTTATTTTAATTAAAATTTGATCTTAGTAAATTCAAATTTTTAAGTTTAAATTGTGGGTTATTTTAGCTTCTGTTTATTTCAAGACAGGTCATTCAGGATAATCTGGAGAGTAACTTGAGAGAAAATTTAACTTTTTAAGACATTTTTGTATTTGCGAGAAGAAATTTAAGCATCGTGAAAAGATACATGAGTTTTGGAATCATATAGTTATGTTTTGGATATTGACTTTTTCCTCAGTATTTGTGTAATTTTGGGTTTTAGTTTCCTTATTTGAAAAACAGTAATAATAATGTATGCATAATCAGGTTGTGATGAATTTGTTTGATATATATGGAAGCTATAATATTAGTGTTAGTGTCATTCAGAGTATAAGAGCATATTTGGCTTCTCAATATTTTACTTGCTTCATATAAGACACCCAAACATTTTATTATGAATCCATCTAATAATTAAGCCCATGAATTTCACTTTCACACAGTTTATTATTATTAATGTGCAGATGATAAGTAGTTAAAGAAACTGAAAACAAAAAGAAAACAAATGTCCTTGATGGATATTTACACCATCATTCAGTCTCATGACATATAATCCCACTTCTCTAGAGTCTTTCTTCATTGTTTTTGTCTACCTTTCAAAATATTCAACAATCATTTCAAACAATTCTTCATAGGACCTTTCTCCATGCTTTTAAGTTTTAAAGGTAGAGAAAATTTTGGAAGAGACTTTAAGGTATCTGAACAGGTGGACTCAAAATTCTTTCTCCAAAAACCCTGTGTATCTATGTATGCATGCATACACCCAATTGTGTTTGTGTGTGTGTGAGAGAGAGAGAGACAGAAACAGAGACAGAAACAGAGACAGATTGAGAGAAACAGATACAGAGAGAGAGACAATGACAGAAACAGACTAAGAGAAAATGGATTTCTAAGAGGACAAGGCAAATTTGAGGAGTATAAGGTCAGGAGAGAAATGATTTGAGGATGGGCCTGGGTAATATATATCAGCATGAGGTAGCTTTTTCAAAGGATTCCTAGTAAAGATTCTGGGCACTGCTTTGAAGGATATTTCTTCATGGCTCTGTGTTTTGCCAACTGATGGTCAATTACCATAAGTAGATAATTGCTAGATCTGAATGATGAGAGATGTTAAGGCTGCACCTTGTTATGGAATCTAAAACCAGAGTTGGGTTTTTTATGGTTTTAATCCTGTACTTTTTATTGAGTTTTGTTCTACAGTTTTAATGGGAAGTTATCTATAAGATCTTTTTGACTCATCATGTTCTTCCACATACACAGAGAACAGGTTTGGGTATTCTTATTTTATAAAGTGTTCTATTAATTTGCAATTTGAAACTAGAGTAAACGTTACCAACTCCTATGATTTTCTTCGTAGTTAATAGGTATCTGATATGAATTCTTCCACATGTCACCTGTGGCAGAATAAAAAATCCATGAGAGATAAAACCAATTAACAGGTAAAAATGCAGATACTCACTTCCTTATAAAACAATTTGTGTCTCTCAAAAACATTTTCAGGAGAATTGCTGGTGGTCTTGAATTAAGTCAGAATCATAAGCTCTTAATATATTAGAGTCTTTATATGAACTTCATTTCCTTTTCTCTTGGCATATATTAAATCAATCCAGTTTCATCAATTCTATCTGCCAGATGAAGAGAGTCAGAGAAAATGAATTGTCCAGTTCTACTAATGTAGGAATTAGCCAGACATCCAAGACTGAATGCTTCTCCTTGTGACCCTCAGATTCACTATATTGTACCTTCACTGATGCCATTATAAAACAAAAACAATTGCATCTAAAGTGAAAGTCTTTTGGGCAAGTCATTGTTTTTCTGAGGACATTTGCATATAAGAAAAGATAATGGTTTCAGTGTAAATGTATTAGCTCCCTCCTCCCAAATATACTACATATGAATATCTGTACTCTTCTAAATGTGTGGGCAAACATGTAGGTCATTCCTTAATCTCCATAGGTCCTTCAAAATAGCCAGAGAAAACAAGGAACCTTCTAATGTGTTCTTAAAGTGTAACAGCAGTCTCTAAAATGTGACTTTAACATAATTAGTAGAAAGATGAAGCTTATATACAGCAAGCTCTTCTTTCCTATATTCAGATATGCAGCAGTTGCTGCCTCTAGTTCCCTATTTGCAGCCTTTCCATGTTCTGAATGGACTTCAATCAAGCATAACAAACATTACCAACTAAATCAGAGTATTTGTCTGTTATGATTAAAAGTCTTGATTTTATTTTTTAAATTTCCTGAATAAATATTTATTTTTGGTAGATATGTGGAATATTAGTGTAAGATTTAGGTTTAAGTAATCCCTATGTAGTATATATGAGAGGACTGAGTTGCTTAAGTTTTAAGATAGTGTCATAAATGGAGAAAGACTTATTTTCTTTTACAGAGATAGACCAAAAATAAAGTGAAATTCCACAGCTAAGCATAATGTAAAATAACTTTGCAATGCATAGAATCCTGCATAAGATACAGGTTCATACCTCTATTCTGGTACTTAATCTTAATGACTTGGTGTAGTTAATGAACCCTCTTCAACCTCTATTAGCCAACATGTAAAATGAGTATAATAAGAGTGTGTATTTAAGCATTGTGTTGATATTGGAGATAAATACATGTAATGTAATTACAAATGTTCCAGGAGTAATTATACTTTTATTAAAAACCTGTTCATATGATAATGATGTCTTATTCTAAAAAGGGTTTAAAAATTTAATCCTGTAATCAATCTGTTATGATGTATATTACCCTCCAATTTATAGATCTATCCAAATGTTAAAAATGCTATTACATATTTAATGTTTTAAATCTTTTCTGATGAATTAAGTTGAAGTTGTGAATGCACATTAACCTCATGGAAAATCAGATCAATGTCTCTGACTTTGCCTTCTTGGGGCTATTGGAGAATAGGCAGATAGAGCTACTGTTCTGTTTCTTATTCCTGCTCTGCTATTTGGCAGTCTTAATGGGGAACTTCATCTTCCTCAACATCACCTGCAGCCATTTGATTGAACAGCCAATGTACTATTTTCTCTGTCACTTATCCATCACTGACCTTTCCTACACCTCCACTGTGGCTCCCCAGCTAATCAGAGACTTAGCTTCAGAGAGAAAAATAATTTCTTATAACAGCTGTATGGCCCAGCTTTTCACTGACCCCTGCTGGCAGGTGTGGAAATATTAATCTTGGTGTCCATGGCTTTTGACCATTATGTTGTCATTGTCAAGCCCCTGCACTACATGGTCATCATGAAGCAACCAAGGTGTAACACACTGATCATGATGGCCTGGGTCTCGGCTGCTTGGTACTCTATTGCTCTACTGCTCATAGTCCTCAATTTACCTTTCTATGGCCCTAATCAGATAAATCACAACATATGTGATGTGAAGCCACTTGTAAAACTTGTCTGTAAAGATATATATGTCTTTAATATTTTAGCAATTGTCAATTCAGGGATGGTGGTAGGTGTAGCTTGTCTTGTCCTTTTGACTTCTTACATACTCATATTCTATCATCTTATGATACATACCTCTGCAGGGTGATGCAAATCTCTCTCAACTTGTAGCTCTCACATTATGGTTGTAGATTTGTTTTTTGTGCCCTGCATCTTTACCTCTGTTCTACATGCTGACAGTGAATTCAAGGAGAAGGAAATCTCTCTGTTTTACACAGTGATTGCACCAATGCTGAACCCTCTCATCTATACCCTGAGAAATATGGAGATGAAAATTGCCTTGCAAAAGTTATGATCTCAAATGACACATTCAGAATTAAAGTAAATAAGGAGATATTCATTGTGTTTTTTATTTTATGTCTGCAGAGTAGTTAATAGAGATGGTTTACAAAGAACTAAATGTCCTCCAACATTTTATGATCTGAGACCCAAATTTCTGTTATTCTTACTGCAACTTGCACACTAAAAAGTCCAACTGACTTGAGGGCTGAGCAACTGTAGTTCATGAATGCAAGAAATATTTCCTGAAAGCACATCATGGATCATGTCACTCACATCTCACAATATTTACCTGGAAGACTTCTTTGGAATAAAATCTCCCAAAATTGCCCCGTCTAATTTGCTAATCTTAGACCTATGATATTGGGATAATATATCATATATCAGAACAACAATAGATTTTGGGGTCAGGGGGATGTTTGTCAAATACAATCCATTTTTATAGCTGGGTCTTGCCAGTTTGCTTCTGTTTTGAGAGCCTACATTTCTGAAACATCTATGAAAATATGATAATATTATTCCTATAATTATGTTGTAAGATTATGTTGACTAACACATGTGAACTGTTAGATGGCATATGATATAAGAGACATGCATATTAAGTCTTTTTCCACTTTCCTTTTTTATTTGTTCTTTGATTACATACTTTAGTACACCCACACTGGAAACAGTCTGCCTTCTGTTTTCTTGCATTGCAAAATATACTTTAAGTATCTGGGAGATGTTTGAAAATATTTTTTGAAAAAATACTAGATCCTTTTTGTAAATAATTGAATATTTATTTTCATATCTTATACACAACAGGTAGGAATATGAGCAAGGGAGTGTTACCAGATGAGAATAATCTACTCAAGTTTGGATAAAGACAGTCACTTGCCATATGTACACTTGGAAAATACATATACTTTTATTTGATATAGAGTGTTGCTGGAAAGTGAGATACCCTGGCATTTTCTTAAGGGGAGAGGCAAAGAGAGATACACATCAAATTCTTCAAGGTGGTGCCACTTTTAGTCTCCTAAAAAGATTTAAAGTGGGTTAAAAATCAAGCCTCATTGCTTACTCTTACAGGTAGTCTTACGGCCATAATTGATATTCATCAACTCATTCTTCCAAACACCCAGGCTATATATCCATGATACTCAGCTGTCAACTCTGTTTCTTAACTGCTCAGGTGACCCTAAATGTCACCCAAAGGAGTCTGGGCTCTTTCTTATTTTATCCATGTAGGTGGATCTCACTGACAATAATCAAGCTTTTCATTCATTGATTGAGAAAAGCACTCCCATAGAGTAGATTTTGTTTCCAAAAAACAACAATAGACTTTGGGGTCAGGGGAAAGTTTGTCAAATACTGTCCATTTTTATATCTGGATATTGCCAGTTTGCTTCTGTTTTGTGAGCAAAACAGAAATTCGTTGCCTATTTCCTCATGATAGGAGTTGTCAGGCAATAACTATTCTATTTTCTTTTATTGAGGGAATATCTGCATACCTCAGACCACATGAAATCTAAAAACTTCACTCATGAAGTCCACTGGAATTTATTCATGGTCTTTTATCTTTTTTTCTGGCATGTAGGTACTTAGTCACATATAAATTACCTATTGTTGTGTGCTGGCAAACAAAACTTAAACCAGCAATTAGTGGCATAAAATCACAAAATTTAGTCCAAAAATAAATTGTTTAAAATCACAGAATCAAATCTTATCTTTCATTAAACAACAAAAAAATAATGATGATGATGCAATTTGGGTGGGATTCAGCCTGGTGATTCTTCTGCTTGTCTCACCTGAAAGCACTGACAGTTCATATGGTTTGTATGGTCCCAGATAGCTGCATTCATAAATGGCTTAAGTGCCTCAATTTTCTTTCATATGGCCTTTCATTCTCCAGTAGCCTAATTGTCTCAAACACAACATGTTTGTATCACTGCAGGGGTTGCCTCACAAAAGCTAAAGCTGTAAGGGTCCTCAAGGGCAACCTTCAGGTGTTATACACATCATTTTAACACATTCTGCTCATCAAAACATGTCAAAAGTTTACCCCAGTTAAAAGGATGGGGGCATAGACTTCACCTGTTAATGAGGGAAGTTGCAAAGATGTTGTGCCTATTTTAAATAAATTACACTGTGATATACAAAATACTTTTCATTTCTTGCATATCAGTCCATTTTGCATGATGGCATCAATATAGTGATCCATTCTGATAATTTGAAATCTATCTGGGATTCTATGATTTAAAAAATGACAGGAGAGAACATGGTCCCAGGGCAAAATGGTATTGTCATTTGCTATGTAAATGCAAATTTATTTTGTTTTACCTTTTCATGGGATTGGAGAAAAAATCATTCACAAGATCAGAGCTACAAATTAAGTGCTAGAGGGTATGATATTCTAATAAAGTTAACATTCTTGGCATTACAGTTTTGATTTGAACAACCACCTGTGTGATATTATATTAGTTTATAGTCATATGTTACAATTTATCTACTTGTTACATAGGCTAGGCCAATTAATTCAATGGCAATATTATGGGAATGTTGAATCTCTTAAATATATAATTGCTATTATCTCTGGAAGTCCTTATAAAATCCACTTCTCTTCAGATTTCCTGTCTTGTCTATGATGTAAGGTTTTTTAAGTAGACTCAATACATAGATTTTTCCAAGTACTAGGTATATCTATTCCAAATAAACATTTAATAATGGGGAAATAATCACAGGAGATAAACAGCCATATTAACCTACTGTGAAGCAGTCTTGAACTAAAACTCAATTCATAATGTGGTCTTCATGAGCCTACCCTCTAACTGGAGGATTTTGATAGTATTTTGATTCCTCTTGTATCAGTGACAGGTGAGAAGTTATATCCAATAACCATTAAAATGTCTGAGTAATCCCCTTCCTCCAGTGCACAGTTCCTCTGGCAAATGATCCTTTTCCCAAACTTTAATTTCTCCCAGGAGGTTTATACATCTTCATATCATTTGTAACAACTGCTATCCTGTCCAAGTTCCAAAGGGATGGCTGTCCATATCATTACTAGAATATTGAATACCAAGTTTTTCTTGAATATTTCCTATCATTCCTAGAATTAAATTCTGCCCATCACCCAACTCTAACACATTTAAGATCCATCCTTGAAAGGTGTTCTACCAGTTCACACAGTTCATATTAGTTGTGTCATAAAAAGGAATTTTGTTTGTAGGCAATTACTTCTCAAATTAGGAACCTTAATTTTGTTAAGCTGAGATTTGAACATGTTTATTGGTCTGGAGATAATTAAGAGTGACATCATTTGATTTGGAGAATCTTGTGAGGTTTGTGTTTCAGGTGAAATCACTGTGTGTTCTCCAATCATGGGGATGCTAATTTTTTTGGAGAAAGGATAGGTGAGAAATTTTTATAACCCCAAAATTCAGATAATTTTGAAGTTCAAGATCTGAAGCTTTCTCAAGCAAATCTATCAATTGGCTCTCAAGTATAAACTTTTTTTAAAAATGATAAAGCTCAAATTTGTAGAATACACATGCTTTATTAAGGGTCTTCATCCTACAGCTAGCTTGTGTATGAAAATTAACACCTCATACTCCAAAGAAGACAATTTTCTTATATTTTTTGAAGGTAGATATTTGGGACAGTTTAGTTAGATTTGAAATTGTCAGGATCCCCTTATTATAATGTTTAGCTCCCATCTGTACTCCCAAAGTAAATGTTTGGGGCTTGTGTCATGCTCCTTGTGAACTGGAACATAATTTTTTACAGGCAACATGGGTCCCTTAAATTGACCTCTACCAATCAATAGAGAGAAAAAGAGGGAAATACTAAGTAAGAGGAAACAAGCAAAACATGAAATACTGTAAGAAAGGTAAGAAGTGTAAGGCATGTGGGACTATGGCCACCAACTCTACCCTTATCAACCCATCTCTTCTGGACACACTTCAGTTTTCCAAGAAGGTAATAACCAGGAACATGCAGGCCCTAGCCTTGTAACCCAATGGTATAGACTGCTGTTTGACATTAAGTCAAACTTTTCATTTAAGTCACTGGAAAAGCAAAGGCCTTGTCTTGCCTCATTTTAGTCCCTCAACAAATGTGTTCCCTTCTCTCCCCACTTTCTTATTAAGACTTCAATAATAGAATTGCTAACAGAAGAGACAGTCAAATGCAATATTTAAAATGATAAAAATAACCAAAAATTCAATTTTTGATTCAGAATCTATTACTGGATACAAATTCTTAAATATCATTTTAAAGACTGTCTCATTCTTCTTCTTTCCCTCTATCTCTTGCCAATTTGCAACTTTTTTCTACTCCTTTTTCTACCAACATTCTTTTCAACCATAGATTTACAATTAATTATAGGAAAGGTGAATAAAAGACATAAGAATGGAGATTAAGAAGATGGAAAGGAAGAGAGATAAGATAATGATCCAGAGGTAAGATAATCTCCTCAGAACACATCTCATTTGTGAACAAATAACATCTTCTCTTTTCTGAAGAGTAGAAATATTTTTATCACACGAAAATGGTTACCATGTTGCCCTTTACTTTTAAAGTTTTTATAAAAGACAAACAGTAACTATTGTTAATTCAAATAATTGCTTTATCTTTTTTTCCTCATGAAAATATTAATGTGGCATGAATAAAATGAATGTAAGAGAAGTGTCTTGGAGATTGGCTTTAAGATAAAATCCTGCATGGAGCAGATGTAGCTCAAGTGGTTGAGTGCCTGCTTCTCTTGTATGAGGTCCTGGGTTCCATCCTCAGTACCGTCTAAAAAGAAACAAACAAAAGAATAAATCAATTCTCACTGGGGAGCGGGTGTAGCTCAGTGGTTGAGAGCCTGCTTCCCATATACGAGGTCCTGGGTTCAATCCCTGGTACTTCCTAAAAAAGATAAAATAAAATAAAAATAAAACCCTGCCACACTCAGCAGCAATTTTTAAATATGTGCATATGCATACATATTAGGATAAAAATTAAGACTTTCCCCTCCTTATCCTGGTATTACTGCAAGAACCATCTGCTATAAACAAAATATTCTAATTATTCCACATTCCAGTTTAACATGATGTCAGCAACTGAGGCCAACTACTTCCCTCTCCTAGCTAAAAAGGAGAAATCCATTCATTTAAAAAATGACTTTAAATTCATACCACTAATCTTTCCCAATTTCTTCTCACTTTCTAATTGATTTTGGTAGTTATTTACATAATAAAGAATATGCTTATTTCTCTCATGTGCATTGTAAATATATTTTCAATGATTGGTTTTTGTATTTTGCTTTTGTGATATTTTTGAAGAATAAATGTAATCAGTAAAAAGCAATCTTTCTATATTTTGGACCACAGTTGAATCTTAAGAAATATTAGTCCCTTTATATTTTTTTCATCTCTCCATTGAAGTCACAATATGGCACATTTGATGTATTCCATGGGATGTAACTACTGAAAAACATCAGGAATGGCCTAAAACTTTACAGGAGCTTATTTTCTGTATCACAAAAGCTTAAATTGAAAACTGAAATGTACAAAGATATTTTCATTAGTAGCATGCTAATGTCTTTTCACTTTTGTTAAATATAACATTATTGCCCCTTAAGAAACTCTATTAAGGAATTCAGAGAAAAACTGGAAATGGGGAAGACTTGAACTGTGAACAACACTTCATAATTTACAAAAATAAAATTTAAAAAATGAACTGAATTTGGAAGTAGGAACAACTAGGAATTATAAGATGGGGAGCAAAAGGTTAGAGACAAGTCTATAGTTAAAGCAACAGAGTATAATAAAAGTTCATGCTATTTAAAATCTTAAAGGGCTGTTCACTGCACTATTTTTCACTCAATATTGTCCAGCAATTGTCTGGGGCATATGGTTTTGAGTTTCCTTGATTGTTTATTTCTTTGAAGATGTTGGTGTTGTTTCTCACTGACAAAAATAGTCTCAAATATTAGCCCAAATATTCTCTCAAGGTTCAAGGAATGATAGTGGAATGAGATAAATTAAATTTAGGGAATCTATTTTGGGGCAAAGTATCTCTATTGTTGACAATCATATATTTTAACAACCTGAAAATTAAATAGTATCAATAGGTTGAACTGATTCCATTTTGTCAAGAGGATAAAAATACCCAGAGAGGTAAATGATTCTCTAAATTAGTAAGTTGCAAAGCTCAGTAAGAGAAGAGATTTTGGACTAAAAGTTCATTTTATTAAATTGTGTTTTATCCTTGCACATGATTCCTTAGTTGGACTTTTTCATATGTACTGAAACCATGCATCAGAATAATACAGTGTTTATGCTTATATAACTAAGACTGACACAGGATCCCACACAGCAGAGAATAATTAAAACATTTTCCATTTCTACTTGAGGAACTTGGTGTGAAAATTTCTCATTATTGTGGTCAGGAGGTTCATCCAGACCTTTGAATGTTCAATACATTTCTTCCTACTGTAGCTGGCCATTACACACACCTGTCTCTTAACTACCATAGCCCTTAGGTTACTTTTTGAAGTTACTCTGCAATGATGTAACTGTGGTCCAAACTATAGAAAGATTGCTTTTTACTGATTACATTTATTCTTCAAAAATATCACAAAAGCAAAATACAAAAACCAATCATTGAAAATATATTTACAATGCATATGAGAGAAATATGCATATTCTTTATTATGTAAATAACTACCAAAATCAATTAGAAAGTGATAAGAAATTGTCTTCAAATATTGCAAAGTAAGAAGTGCAGAATAATATGTTCACTTTTCTGGACACTTTTACAGATTTTTTTCATTGACTTCTATGTGATAGACCTTGTATATGTTATAAGAGACAAAGTCCAGTGATTTAATAATCACTGGCATTGAATAACTTACAGTCCAGGGAGTGGAGGTGGCATTCATACTATGCATGTTTTCCTTTAATGTGCTGAATGTAAAGAAAAGCTAGTAACCTAGAAAAAATAGCTCCTGGAAGAAATAATATAAGAGTTGGATCTTGAAGCCTTAGTCACTTTTAAGGAAATGAAGACAGATGGAAAAGATACTGGCAACAGAGAGAATAGTACAAGTGCCCAAACCATCTCAGCATCATTAAGACTACTCTCCTTGACACTGGTTCATTTTCAAGCAACTCTTAATAGCTTTTTGAGACTCTCTCTCTTGAACCCACATTTTGTCTCTTTCTTGCTGACTTGGGTAATTAACTCAATTCTTCTATTCCATTTCCTTAGAAATTTAGGATTTGGTTTATTTATACCTTTCCAGTTAACTTTACCTGGGATCTAGACACCAAATCCCTTTGGTAACAGAGTTCATAATAGCCAGGGGTCAGCCTACACTTATCTGGAAATTTAACTTCCTTTTCTCATTGTTTCACATCTGCAAAGGCCAACATTCCATACTCACTTACTTATTCCTGGCACCCAAGTTTCAGTCTGGGACATGGGACAAGGCATACCTTGGCCATCAAGATTAAGGTATCAGATTATTCACTACTGCCAAAATTTAGAATCAATCCAAATGCCTATCAATAGATGAATGGATAAACAAAATGTAGTATGTACATACAATGGTATATTAATCAGTTGTAAGAAGAAATTTAGTATTAACACATGTGATAACATGGATGAATCTTGAGGGCCTTATGTTGAGTGAAGTAAACCAGACATGGAAGGACAAATATTATATGACCTCCCTGATATGAATTAAGCCAATTGAGCAGACTCAGAGATCTAGAGTATGGAATATAGGTTTACAGGAAATAGAAAGGGAGAATAAGGTTGTGAGCCAATGCCCAGTGGGCAAAATTTATGATGAGGTGGAATTGAGTAGTTGTGCAATGAAGGGATATGACATGGGTGCAGTGATACTATTGAGTTGGGTGGTACAAGTTTGACAGGGGGGTAAGGTGGAGAGGGTGGGTTGGACAGTCCATGGGACTGGAGGGAGGGTTGGTGGAGGGAGCATATGAACACTGGGGATTGGTGGATATGTGATTGAAACTAAAATGTTGGGAAAGCTCTTCAGTGGGCAATGGAAGTATCCTGCATGATCTTGCAATGTTGGATACAGGCCATGTTAAATTTCAGCAAAAATTTATAAAAGTCTATGGCCTAAAATGTAAACCATAATGTAAACCATTGACCATTGCTAGTAGCTATGTTTCAATTTTTGTATATCAGTTGTAACAAGCATACCATCCACACATAGAAAGATTATTAATATGGGAAGGGGGAAAAGGGAGAGGATGTTGGGTATATGAGAGTCTGCTTGTATTCTGTATGTGACTTTTCTGTAATCTAAAACTCTTTGAAGACAAAATGAAAAAAAGTAAGACACTAGGGAAGAAATGGAAGAAAATGTCTCTTTATATACAGGACAACAGATATTACAGTGATGAAAGGCAAAACATCAAAATTTAAAAAAATATATTTATCATTATTTTTAAAAACCCAATTTTAAAATTTTAATTTAGTTTTCATTTTTCTACATTATTATGTATTTCATTTCTTATTTTTAAACCTATGATTATTTCATTTTCCACATCTTGGCTTCATTTTTGAAGAAGTTTCAGACCACAGAAGAGTTACAACTGTGGCAGAGGAGGAGCATTGGTGTGGGGAGTCAATGATGGGGGATACATGAGAGGAAGTTCACCTGAGCATACATATAAAGTATATAAATGTGTTCAAATGTTCATGGGGTATTGTCACAGTGGGTAGAGATTCACACAATAACCAAAAGAATATTGAATCCCCATCCTGGGGAGCGCTGCCACATTCTCTAATAGAACATTAACAATCCCCCGAGTACAGGGGCAATGAGTAGTGAAGAAGGATGATCCATTGATAGGCCCTTGATATTGACAACTATGCTTCTGAGCCTTTGATATTGAAATTGTAACTTAGCCTAGAGTTGTAGGGTGTCTAAGATTTACCTCCTGAGAGCCCCTATGTTGCTCACACTGGCCTCTGTCTAAGCCAAACTCAGCATATAAATGCATTACCTTCCCCCCAACATGGGACATGACTCCCAGGGATGAGCTTCCCTCATACTGAGGGATTACTACCAAGCACCAACTAGCAATACAACTGGAAAAAGACCTTGAATAAAAGGGGGAAAATGTAAAGACAAATGAGTTTATATGGCTAAGATACTTCAAAGTGAGTTGTGGTGTTATTCCAGAGGTAATGTCTATGCACATCTCAGAAAGATCACAAAGACTGCCAAAGTAGATACTACTCCAAATAGTGGGGCTCCTGAGGACTCTGGAGGCACCCAGGTCCTATGATCAGGGCAGATAGCTCTGGAGTTTGGTGCCTTGGCAGTGAGCCTTATTTTGTAGTTTGTGCTGCCAAATGTGACAGAGTTGGACTCAGTTGTGACTTCTCTACACATGCCTCTTCTGTCTCTTCTACTTGAACCTGTAGTTTGTGCTGGAGTTTGTAAGTGTACACCTAAGAGACTTGAATCTGTGGGCTGTTCATTTGCCAGCTGGGTCCTGAGCTTCAGCTGAGTTGCAACACCTATTCTCGAGTTCATTGGACTCACCCAGGACAACTAACAAGGAGGTGAGGATGGACAACCACCATAGCAAGAAACTGAGCAAGTCCACAACTGTAAGCATGAGAGTCCTATCCATCAGCCATATGGGATCAAAACCCCCTCTCAATTAGAAGTGCAGTGGGACTCACCATCCCAGAATCCTCAGGATTGTGGAATGAAATATGGACTAGAATGGACTTACTGGTATTCTACTATAGACATTGTGATTCTAGCAATGGAAGAAATTATATCATTGATATGGAGACAATGGTCACTGGGGCTGCTGAGGGCAGGAAGAGGGAGGGAGAGGTATAATATGGGGGCACTTTTGGGACTTGGAATTGTCCTTCATGACACTGCAATGACAGATACAGGCCATTTTATATCCTGCCATAACCTACAGAATTGAATGGGAGAGAGTGTAAACTACAATGTAAACTATAATCCATGCTTAGCAGCAATGCTCCAAAATGTGTTCATCAATTGCAATGAATGTTCCACACCAATGAAAGAAGTTGTCAATGTGGGGGAAAGTGGAAGCTATGGGCAGTAAGGCATATGGAAATCCTTCATATTTTTACATTTTTTATGTAACATTTTATGTAATTAAGTATCTTTTAGAAAAAATACAAAATATATTAAAAATAAATAAAATAAAAATGTAATTCAACAACAGCAACAAAAAAGATTTAGGTGTCAGAGTAGGCAGGCTCAAAGTGGAAAAGCATGAAAATAATCATTGTTAATATATAGTGAACTTCAGATTTTATTAAAAATATTTGATTAAATGGTGTATTGCCATCCAAAATGACTGATTCCACTGGATGCAAAATAAACTTTTTTTCCCATTTTTTTATAGAAATTCTCAAAAATATGACAATGCTTACAAATGAATATATCCCTGAAACCCAAATATGTATGAAGTTATAAAAATTTTTGCCACTCCAGAAATTTCTCTATGCTTTTTCAATAAAATCCCCATGCATCCTCAAACCACCATAGGTAACTACTGTTCTGGATTTTTCCACAATATATTTGTTTTACGTGTTCTAAGATAATATAAATTAAAGCATCTGTACCATATCATGTAAGGTTTCTTTCACTCAGCAAAATAATTGTGAAATCATTAATACTGGTGTGTCAGTAGTTCATTCCTTTATATTGCTGAGGAATATTTCATTATATGAATATATCAGAGTTTTTCTATGTTACTATGGATGGACATTACAAGTTCTTGGCTATTTTGTGAAAAACTTTTGTGGAGTTTTAGTATAAATCTTTTTGTGAACATACTATTTCTCTTGGGTAAATAGCTACGAATGGAATTGTTGGGACATATGGTAAGTGTACATTTAGTTTTATAATAAACTGCCAGAATTTTTTTCAAAATAGATGTAACATTTTCACATCCCCATTAACAGTAAAAACTATGTCCATAAAAAGAACACTTCTCACTATCTGCACTGCTACTTACCTCATCAAAAATTCCATTATCTCCTTCTTAGTTTATTACAGTATCTTCTTAACCAAACTCCCAGCTTTAGCTCTTGATTCTTGTTAAGGCAATCAGAATAATCCTATTAAGCCATAAATCACATCATGTCCTAAATCTTTCAAATGTTTTCCCATTTTACTCTGGGTAAAATTTCATATCCTTGGATGATGAGAGGCCCAATGTATTTCTGATTTCATCTTTAATTATTCTCTATCATGTTCCGTTACTTTTGTCATTCTGGACTCTCCAATTTTCTTCATATAGAATAAGCATACCAATTTGCACTTGCCTTTACATATTTCTAGAATTATCCCTCTGAAGAAACAGTCAAAATTTATTCCTTTAGTTCATTTAAGTCCAATTGATGCTATCGATATTTTGGCCTGGATAGTTCTTTGTTGTGAGTGACTTTTCAATTTATTGTGGGCTACTTAGGCATATCACTAACCTCCAATCACAATGTGCCATTAGCAACCCCTTTCCTTAGTTGTGACAAATAAAAATGTTTGCAGAAATTGTCTAGTGTCACCTGGGGGAAAAATTCTCCCAAGGAAACAACTGAATCAGGTCTCAGTTCAAATGTCAACTTATCAAATAGTCTTGCCCCAAACCTCCTATCCTAAACAGTACACATCCTATCTCTTTAGCTTTGCTACCATCACTCCCTTTGATTACTTTGTTTTATTTTTAGTTCATGCACTTTTTAACCCTGGCATATTAAATTGCTTCATTATTTATTATCAGTCTTCACTACACTAAATACTAAACTCCATAAGATAATGAACATTTTCTATTTTATTCATTGTCATATTTTCACTCATAGATTAACACATAGAAATGAGAAGGTGGCAGAACGTTACCTGTTTCATATTAATTTTAAATAAAATATTTATGTGGTATATTTTAAAGGTAGTTTTATACACTACAATTTCTTAGTCATTTCTAGCAAACAAAATCCTGGCAGGGAAAGTTTGAAAGTATAGGCTATATATTTGCAACTTTCATAATTTAATATTAATCTAGATAAGACTATTGCAAAACTTATCTTGGAGACTGTTTACAAAACTAATAACTTCCTTATTTATTGATATGAAAATTATCATGAATATGGTATAAATAACAAAAAGAGAAAGAAAAGAAAAGGAAAGGAAAGAAAAATAAAAAAATAATGTTCAGATATGTAAATTTAAAATAATTAGATTGTCCTGTGAAATATAGCTAAAGCCTTTTTATGAGACATCTTAATTGTAACAGTATGTAAATAAATACTTTCAAATTTAGAGTAATACTTTTCAGTTTTAAAAATGTTTTTGCACATATAAAATATTCTGTGTGTTCTTTAATAATATTTGTATAGCACATTATGGTAAACTTAGAGGATTTGAGGGTATCGAGGGTGACAATTAAAAGATTTACTTTATATCATACAATGAATTTGTATAAAATTTCGAATTAAATATTTTCAAATGTGGTAATGAGAAACTGAGGTTTGTTCTGTGACAGTAACTTTAAAATCAGTTTTTATAGCTGATATCGTTACTGTGGTACCTTGAAGATTTGTACCTGAAAGAAATGGGTTCTTCAATTTAATTTATTCCTATGGCTGTGAACCCTTTTAAGTAGGACCTATGGATGAGATTACTTCAGTTAAATCTGGACCAGCTGAATTAGGATAGGTCTTAATCCTGTTATTAAAGTCCTTATAAAGAAGGTCACAAGGAGAGAAAGTGAGAGGGACCAACAAGAACCTGGAATTCAAAGGAAAATAGAAGGGAAAGGAGAAGCCAGGAGAGGTTGCAGGTGCATTGTCACATGACAGAAAAGCCAAGTACCAATGATCTCTGGCAGGCAGACTTATAACATCATAGTCTTCTAGCAGAAAGTATCACCTTGTTGCTGTGATTGTGGATTTTTCCTAGCATGAAAACATTGAACCAATAAGCTCCTGTCATTTAAGCCAAGCCATTACATGTTATTTGATTTAGCAACCAGGAAATTAACACAGTTACTCTCATTTTTAAACTCTTTATTTTGACATAATTTCATTCTTACATAAACATAGCAAGGATAGTTCAAGTAACTCCCATAACCACCCTTTACCTAAATTCACCAATTGTGTAAAATTTGTTCCACTTTTTTCCTTGCTCCCTCCCATCCTTCTTTCTGTCCTTCCTTTCTTACTTCCTCTTTTCTGCCAGCCTTCCTGCCTTACTGCCTTCCTTCTTTCTTGCCTTCATTCTTTCTTTTCTTTACATTTGTAGAAATAAATGTAATTTTATTCTGAACCATCTGAAGGCTAATTCATGGCATCATGCCCTTTTATCACAAATTGCCCAACATTGTATTTTTTTTTTTAAGAATAAAACACTCTCTTTTATAACCACAGTAAGCTTACATTATAAAACCCAAGAGAATTTATTATTGATATATTATCTAACTTAGTCCAAATTCAAATTTCATGAACTTCCCAATGATACCCTATTTAGCTATTTATATTACTGAATTCAGGATCTAATCCAAGATCACACATTGTAATAAGATTCATTTCTCTTTGGCCTCCTTTAATCTGCATTAGTACCTATGTCAGTTCTTGGGTTTGATTGCCTTGAAAATTCTGAAGCCTATAGGCCAGTTACTCTGTAAATTAATCCTCAGTTTGGTTCTGTACCATGTTTCCTTATAATCAGATTGAGGTTATACATTTTTGCAAGGAATAATACAGAGCTGATTTTGCATCTTCATTGATAATATAAAAATAAAAAAAGCACTGGAGAGGAGCAAATGTAGCTCAAGTGGTTGAGTGCCTGCTTCCCATATATGAGATTGTGGGTTCAATGCACAGTACTTCTTTAAAAAAAAGTGTGGAAACACAATGGAAAATGTATTCTTAAAATGAAAGTGTAGGAGGGAGGCAAGATGGTGTCGCTATAGGAGGGCACTTGCTGACTCGCTCTCTGAGGATGGCAGATTGTGGACAGGGTCCTGTCCAGGGGTCTGTGCTGTAGTTGCATGGATAGAGAAGCTTGTGGCATCTATCTGCAGGCAGATCGATGACATGGACTGATAGGTAGAGATTCATGAGTTTTAAGCCTGCCTGTGGTGGTTAACACAGATGGCTGAGCCCCACCCTCAGGGAAAAAGGCTGGTTTGAGCCATGACTACCACCCAGCAATCTGGTGACAGGGTCCGGTGCGAGGGATCATTCTTCAAAGGTGGGAGGGCTCTGGTGAAGGGGTGAGAATGTTTTCCTTTCTGTGGATTTGGCTGTCTGGAACCCCTTGCAGCTTGAGTAAACAAAAAAAGGCTGGATTGAATGAACACCAGGCAGAAGGGAAGGGTAAATCTGTTGAGGAAGTTGATTTACCTAGCTGCGCAGGGATAAGCCCCAAACCCCACCAAGCTGGGGGCAGGGAGCATTCTCCGAGAGAGGGAGGGACCTGACAGAAGGCAAAGAGGGGTTTCTTTACTGTTGATTAGGCAGCCTGGACCCCCTCATAGCTTTGGGGAGCAGATAAGCCAGCTTGAAGCAGTGCCAGGCTGAGGGGAGAGGCAAATCTACTGAGGAAGCCTGATTTACCCAGCAGCCCAGTGACACTGAGGCTCAGAACCAGAAGGGACCTAGTCAGCCAATTGTATTGTTCTGCACTTACAGAACAGAGTTTCAGCTCCCCAGGGGAGGCCAGGAAGTGGAAAGTCCTTGATTAATTTCCATGAGCCTAGTTAGGGTCCCCTCAGTGAATGGGGTGGTCTAGAAGAGGACTTATTTTGGGTCCCATATTTCACCAGAAAAAAAAAAAAAGAAGTCACTTTTAAAAAATTGAAAAATGAATTCTTCTTTTTAATTTAGTTTAATAGCTAAAATCTGTTTGAAAACCTGCAAATAGAACCCTGCAGGGAAATTGATTGATAAACACAAGAAGGCTGAGAGGTTCCACAAGGACCTGAGAAGGAACACTGTTCCTCCTTAGATTTTTTTGACTGCTTGCCTGTGTGGTTGTTTGGTTTATTTGTTGTCTCTTGCTTTTCTTTCCTCTTTCCTCCCCCTTCTTTTTTTCTTTTCTTTTTAATTAGGTGCTGCTGACTTGTCTCTTCCTGGTTGTGCTTCTTTTTCAGCGATTTACCATTCTCTGTCTATATTGATTGTGCCTCCCAAGCTATCTCTTCCCCTTCCTTCATCTTTCTGCAACCAGGAAGAGATGCAAAACATTGAACAACTAATAAGAGATTTCCAAACAAATATCATGAACCAACTTAAAAAAATGAAGGAAGAGATTAAGGATATAAAGAAGACACTGGGAGAACATACTGAAGAAATTATAAACATACTCAAAAAGATAATGGATATGATGGTGATCAATGGCACAATCCAAGAAATAAAAAAGATGCTGGATTCATATACAGCAGATTTCAACAGGCAGAAGAAAGAATTAGTGATGTGGGAGACAATACATCTGAATTCAAACAGAGAGTAGAAGACAGAGACAAAAAAAATAGAAAAAATCCAGCAGGGACTCAGGGATTTAACTGACAACACAAAATGCACAAACGTAGGCATTATGGGCATCCCAGAAGGAGAAGAGAAGGGAAAGGGAAAGAAGGAGTGTAGAAGGAAATAATGGCTGAAAATTTCCCAACCCTATTGAGGGAGATGGATGTGCAGATCCAGGAAGCACAATGCACCCCAAGTAGAATAAATCTGAACAGGCCAACTGCAAGACATATACTTGTCAAAGTGTCCAATGCTCCACACAAAGAGAAAATACACAAGGCAGCAAGAGAAAAGAGGATGATCACATACAAGGGAAACACAATAAGATTAAGTGCTGATTTCTCATCTGAAACCATGGAGGCAAGAAGACAATGGTATGACATAGTCAAAGTACTAAAAGAAAAAAACTTCCAGCCATAAATTCTCTATCCAGGAAAATGGGCATTCAAATATGATGGAGAGTTCAAAATATTCACAGATAAACAGAAATTAAGACAGCATGTCTATAAGAAACCAGCACTTCAAGAAATAAGAAAGGAAGTTCTACAATTTGAAAGGAAAAAACAAGGGAGAGATGGTTGGAGGAGAGTTTAAAAACAACTAAAAAGACAAAAGCAGAAACAAAACAACATATGACATATATTAACCCAAAGAAAATGTGGTTGAAGTAAGAAATTCATTTTGAGTAATAACACTGAATGTTAACGGATTAAATTCACAACTCAAGAGAAGCAGACTGGCAGAATGGATAAGGAAATATGATCCATCTATATGCTCTCTACGAGAAACCCACCTTAGACCCAGGAATTCAAGGAGGCTGAAAGTGAATGGATGGAAAACAATTTTACAAGCCAACAGTAGCCAAAAAAAAAAATGCAGAAGTAGCTATTCTAATATCAGACAAAATAGACTTTAAATGCAAAACTACTGTAAGAGACAAAGATGGGCACTATATATTAGTAAAAGTGGTAATCTCTCAAGAAGAAAGAACTATCATAAACATTTATGCACCTAATCGGGTTGCCTCAAAATACATGAGGCAAACTCTGGAAAAACAAAGTGGAGAAATAAATGTCCCTACAGTTATAGTGGGGGACTTTAATACACCATTATCATCATTAGACAGAACATCTAGATAGAAAATCAATAATGAAACAAATGCTCTCAACAATAGATTAGAAGACCTGGACTTAATAGACACATACAGAACAATACACCCAAATACAGCAGGATTTGCATTCTTCTCATGTGCACATGGATCATACTCCAAGATAGACCACATGCTAGGCCACAGAAAAACTCTCAATGAATTCAGAAAGATTGAGCTTATAGAAAGTAATTTCTCTGACCACAACGGAATGAAATTGGAAATCACTTAGGGCCAGAGAAACAGGTTAGGTACAAGGATATGGAAGTTAGACAACACAATTTTAGACAAACAGTGGGTCAAGGAGGAAATCTCAAAAGAAATCAGTAACTCCCTTGAAACTAATGAAAACAACAGCACAACATATCAAAACCTATGGGATGCAGCAAAAGCTGTCCTGAGAGGGAAGTTCATTGCCATAAATACATATATTAAAAAAGAAGAAAGAGCTAAAATTGAAAACCTAACTGCACACTTGGAGGAATTGGAAAAACAACAACAAACAAACAAAAAACCTAAAGGAAGTAGAAAGAAGGAGACAACAAAGATTAGAGCAAAACTAAATGAAGTAGAGAATAAGAAAGCACTAGAAAAAATAAACAAAACCAAAAGCTGGTTCTTCAAGAAGTTCAATAAACTTGACAAACCCTAGGCCAGACTAACAAAGAAAAAGAGAGAACAGATGAAAATTCACAAAATAAGGAATGAGCAATGGGATATCACTACTGACCCCACAGAAATAAAGAGTATCATAAGAGGATACTTTAAAAAATTATATGTCAACAAGAATGGTAATTTAGAGAAAATGGACAAGTTTCTAGAAACTCACAAACAACCTACATTGATGAAAGAAGAAATTGATGAACTCAAAAGTCCACTTACAAGTAAAGAGTTAGACTTAGTCATTAAAATCCTCCCAACTAAGAGGGGACCAAGACCATATGGCTTCACAGCTGAATTCTACCAAACATTCCAGAAAGAGCTAAAACCAATTCTGCTTCAGCTCTTCTAAAAAATAGAAGTAGGAGGATTATTGCCTAACTCATTCTATGACACCAACATTACCCTAATACCAAAACCAAAAAAAGATACCACAAGAAAGGAAAATTACAGACCAATTTCTCTAATGAACCTAGATGCTAAAATCCTCAACAAAATACTTGCTAATCGCATTCAACATCATATCAAAAGCATTATACACCATGACCAAGTGGGATTCATCCCAGGTATGCAAGGATTGTTCAATATAAGAAAATCAATCAATGTAATACACCACATAAACAAACTGAAAAAAAAAATCACATTATCATCTCTACAGATGCAGAAAAAGCATTTGACAAAATACAGCACTCTTTGCTGATAAAAACACTCAAAAGTTTGGAATAGAAGGAAGCTTTCTGAATATGATAAAGGGTATCTAGAAAATCCCAAGGCTAACATCGCCTTCAGTAGTGAAATCCAAAAGCTTTCCCTTTGAGATCAGGAACAAGGCAAGGATGCCCACTATCACCATTCCTATTTTACATTGTCTTAGAAGAACTTGCTCAAGCACTAAGGCAAGAAAAGGATATAAACGGCATCCAGATTGAAAAACAAGAAGTAAATATTTCATTATTTGCAGATGACATGGTCCTATACATAGAAATCCCTGAGAAATCTACAACAAAGCTTCTAGAACTTATAAAGGAGTTCAGAAATGTAGCAGGCTATAAGATCAATGCTCAAAAATCAGTAGCATTTCTGTACATCAATAATGAGCAGTCTGAGGAGGAAATTAAAAAAAATACCATTTACAATAGTAACTAAAAGACTTAAATACTTAGGAATAAATTTAACTAAAGATGTAAAGGACTTATATACAGAAAACTACATAACAATGTTAAAGGAAATCAAAGAAAACTAAAATAAATTGAAAAATATTCCCTGTTCATGGATAGGAAGACTAAACATCATCAAGATGTCAATCCTACCCCAAATAATCTACAGATTTAATGCAATCCCAATGAAAATCAAGACTATATTTTTTAAGGAACTGGAAAAACTAACCACAAAATATATTTGGAAAAGTAAGAGGCCCGTAGTTGCCAAAGACGTACTGAAAAAGAAAAATGAAGTTGGAAGTATCACTTTACCTGACTTTAAAGCATACTTTAAATCTACAGTGCTCAAAACTGCATGGTATTGTCACAAGGATAGACCTACTGACCAATGGAGCTTAATTGAGAGTTCTGATATAGATCCTCCCATACACATTCATCTGACACTCGCAAGGCCACCAAGCCCAATCACTTGGGAGAGAATGGCCTCTTTAACAAGTGGTGCTTTGATAATTGGATATCCAAAAACAAACAAATGAGAGAAGAATACCATATCACACCTTCTACAAAAACCAACTCAAGATGGATCAAAGATCTAAATATAAGAGGCAAAAAAATAAGGACCTTGGAAGATAATGTATGGAATCATCTGCACAACCTTGTAATAGAAAATGTTTTCATGAACTTCACAGTCAAAGCATAAGCTAAAAGAGAAAAAATAGATAAATGGGATCTCTTCAAAATTTAAAACTTCTGCACCTCAAGGGATGTGATTAATAAAATAAAAAGGCAGCATACCCAATGCGAGAAAATATTTGGCAAGCATATATCTGATAAGAGCCTAATATCCTGCATATATAAAGAAATTTTACACCTCGAAAATAAAAAGACAAACAACCCATTTGAAAATGGGCAAGTGACCTGAAAAGACACTTCTCCAAGGAAGAAACACAAATGGCTAAAAAGCACATGAAAAAATGCTTGACATCACTAGCTATTAGGGAAATGCAAATCAAAACTACAATGAGATACCATCTTACACCCATCAGAATTGCAGCTATTAAAAAACAGAAGAATATAACTGTTGGAGAGGATGTGGAGGAATAGGAACCCTCATCCACTGCTGGTGGGATTGTGGAATGATCCAGCCACTGTCGAGGACAGTTTGGCCGTTCCTCAGAAAACAAAGAATGGATCTTCTATATGATCCAGCGATTCCACTGCTGGGTACATACACAGAAGAATTGAAAGCAAAGACACAAAGAGATATATGCACACCAATGTTCATAGGGGCATTGTTCACAATTGCCAAAAGTTAGAATCAGCCCCAGTGCCCATCAACAGATGAATGGTTAAGCAAAATGTGGTATATACATACAATTGAATATTACTCAGCTGTAAGAAGGAATAAAGTGCTAGCACACAAAATAACATGGATGAATCTTGAAGATCTTATGTTGAGTGAAGCAAGCCAGGCATTGAAGGATGAACAGTATATTATCTCACTGATTTGAATTAAGGAAAGTGAGCAATGTCTGAGAACCATTGTCTGAAAGATAGGTTAACAATGGAGAGATAGATAAGAGTAGATTGTGAGCCATCACCCCTATGCATGTAAACTATGGTAAAGTGATATAATATAGTTGCGCATTGAAGGATAGGACAAGCGGGTAGTGATATTACTGGGTTTGGTGGTGCAGGGTTGACAGGTGGGTAGATTAGGAAGGGCAGGTTAGAATACCCAGGGCCTGTAACTATGAATCTTGTCATCACATGAGTAAGGACATGGGAGTGTCATATGCCCCAGGGGGATGGGGAGAAAGGAACAGGAAAGATCAAATGGGGTATTTAATGGCCAAGGGAAATGTTTTTCATTACCTTACAGTAATGGTAATATCATCAAAAATGACATGGTAAATATGATAAAAAATTATTAACGTGCACCATAAAATTGTAAACTATACTGTAAACCATTGACAATGTTTAGTAGCTGTGTTTTACTCTCTGTATAACAGTTATAACAATGATATCATCCACCAAAAAAAGGGCTAATATGGGGTGGGGAAGGGGGAGGGAGGTTGGGTATGTGGGAGTCTCTAGTATTCTGTGTGTGACTTTGTTGTGACCTAAAACTTCTTTGAAAATTAAATGAAAATTTGGAAGACACAGGGGAATGAAAGGGGGGAGATGTCACGGTATACATTGGACATCCGATTATGCAATGATAAAAGGAAAAAAATAATTAAAATTTTTTTTTGTTTTTTCCCATTTTTTTGAATGACCCAATCCATTAATTATATTTTATTTTTAGTTCTTTTTTTTTTCTGAGTTTCCTTGTATTTTATCTCTTGCATTTAAGCTTATCATTATTATTTCATTTTCCTATTAATTCTATTTGGTTATTATATGGGCTTCATCTTCATGGAAGGTTTAGATCACAGAAGGGTTACAATGGGTCCTGCAGAGGATCATTGGTGGGGGGTGTCTGGGATGGGGAAGTCATGGGTGTAAGTTCATCTGAATATACATGAAAGATATACAAAATTGTTCAAATGATCAAGGGATGGGGCATCGACACAGTGGTTATACAATCACTCAATAAATGAGGGAATACTGAATTCCCAGCCTGGAGAGCTCTGCCACATTCTCCAAAGGAGCAACAACTGTCCCCTGAGTGCAGGGAAAGTGTCTGTCAAAAGAGGATGGCCCACTGATGGGTTCTTGTTATTGATGACTAGCTTTATGGGTCTTTGCTCTTGTAATTGAAACTTGGCCTAAGGGTGGCCACTTGAGAGCCTCCTTGTTGCTCAAATGTGGTGGCTCTCTAAGCGAATCTCAGCATATGAATGCATTACCTCCCTCCAGCATGGGACATGACTTCTGGGGATGAGCCTCCCTGGCAATGAAGGATTAATATCAAGTGCCAACTGGCAACACAACTGGAAAAAAACTTGAATAAAAGGGGTAAAGTTAAAGACAAACGAGTTCATGTGGTTAAGAGATTTCAAAGAGAGTCGGGAGGTCATCCCAGAGGTAATGCTTATGCACACCTCAGTAGGATCTCATAGAACACCAAAGTGGATATCACCCCACACAGAAGGGCTTCCGAGGGCTCTGGAGACACCCAGGTCCTATATAAGGGAGGATAGCCCCAGAGAGTAATGCCTTATCATTGGGGTCTACTTTGGAATCTCTGCTCCTGAGAGTGACAGAGTTGGACTCAAATAAGTCCTCCCTTCACATGTTCCATCAGTCCCTTCTATTCAAACCTATATGTGAGGCTGGAGTTTTTAGGTGTACTTCCAGAGAGTGGAGCCTCTGGCCTGCCTATGTGCCAGCTGTGCCTGGAATCTCGGTGGAGCTGCAAATCCTACTCTACAGCTCAATGGACTCACCCAAGTCACTTGGTGAGGAGACGATGATGGATAACGGCCATCCCAGGGAATGGAGAAAGCCTGCAGCTGCAGGCAGGATAATCCCATCCACCATATCCATGGGATATAAGCCCACTCTCACTTGGAGGTGGGGTGGACATCACTATTCCAGTCCCCTCAGGATTGGTGGAAAAGCTAGGGACTAGAGTAGACTTAAATGTATTCTGTTGCAGACATATTGTGATTCAAGCAATGGAAGAAATTATAACAGTGAGGTGGAGTCAGTGGCCACTAGACACTTTCGGGACAGGGAGGGGAAAGGCAGTTGTAATACAGGGGTTTTTCAGGTCTTGGGGACTGTCCTGAATGACGTTGCAGTGATGGATATAGGCCATTTTACATCAGCATATACCATGCAGAACTCTGTGGGAGAGAGTGTTGTCTACGATGTGAACTGTGGTCTATGCTTAGTGGCAAAGCCCCAGGATGTGTATATCCATTGCAGGTGATGTGCCACACTAATGAAAGATGTTTATGTGGGATGTTATGGGAGGTGTGGGAGGTGGAGAACTTGGCAATCCCTGTAATTTTTGTGTAACATTTATGTAATCTAAGTATCTTTTAAAATATATATATAAAAATAAAATTTATGTAAGCAAATGCACATATATGCATATATATTTATATATCATTTTACAAATATTGGTTTGTATTGTGAAAAACCTGATTTTTACCCACAGTAAAAAAAAAATAAAACAACAATAAAAATATGAAAGAATAATTTACAGTTTCCCTTTTAGGTCAACCATTTTTGGAGTGGGTGTCCAATTCAAAATTGTCCATTAGGTAGATATAGTGTCCCAGAATTTTTAAAAAATTACTTCAATTTCCCGTGTTTAATTTGAATATAAGTAATTTTGAGCCATGGAAAACTGTGCAAGGTTTTTCCCCTATATTGATTCTTCTCATAATGTTTTCCTATCTTTATTTTTTCAATTATATTTTAGTTTATTTATTTTCTTCCCTACTTCCTACCTTCATTTATTCATCTGAAATGCAGATGACCATGAAAAGCTCAATAGTTTGTATGTTTTGGTGCCTGTGTGTATTTGTGTATGTATGTTTGTGTTGCTGTGATGAAAGTGTAGATTAGAAAAGTTTTTGATGGATTCTATTAAATATGTGATCCTCTTCCTGTGGGACTCCAGTGTAAACCCTGTGCTTCTCGGTCTCATAAGAAGGGAATAAATGTGAGAACAAAGAAAAGTAGTGACATTTTGTTGACTTTATTTTTAAATCTTTTTTCAGAAGAGGTAAATAGGGTAAGTTTTGCCAAATATAATAATTACAAGCTTATTTGAAATGAAATGAAGTTTTGTAATGGCCACTAAAGATGCTTTATATTTTAATACACAGAAACCAATGAAGAGAAATGTTCATGCTATAACCATTGGCAGATACAACCAAGGTGCTTGCTCAACATACTGTCCTCAAGATTCATCCATGTTAACTTACTCGGTGTGTTAGCACTGTATTCCTTTTTAAAGCTGAGTAATATCCCATTGTATGTATGTACCACATTTTGTTCATTCGTTGGTGGGCATTTAGGTTCATTCCAACTTTGGGCAGTAGTGAATAATGCCATGATCATTGGTGTGCATATATCTGTTCATGTCTTTGCTTCCAATTTTTTTTCTGGACATATACCCAACAGGGGATTTGCTGGATCATATGGCAGTTCTATAGCTGGTTTTTGTAGGAACCACCAACTGTCCTTCACAATGGCTGGAACATTTCTAATTTCCACCAGCAATGGAGGAGGGTTCCCATTCCTCCACATCATCTCCAACACTTATTGTCTGCTGTTTTTTAAATAACCGCCATTCTAATGGGTGTAAAATGGTATCTCATTGTAGTTTTGATTTGCATTTCCCTAATAGCTAATGATGTCAAGCATTTTTTCATGTGCTTTTTAGCCATTTGTATTTCTTCCTTGAAGAAGTGTCTTTTCACGTCACTTGCCCATTTTTTAAATGAGTTGCTTGTCTTTTTGCTTTTGAAAAGTCTTTATTTTTGAGGTGTAGGATTCCTTTATATATGCTGGATATTAGGATACTATCAGATATACGGTTGCCAAATATTTTCTCCCATTGGGTAGGCTGCCTTTTTACTTTCTTGATAATGGCCATTGAGTTGCAAAAGTTTTAAACTTTGTGGAGATCTCATTTATCTATTTTTTCTTTCACTGCTCTTGATTTGGGTGTGGACTTCATGAAACCATTTCCTATTACAAGGTTGTGTAGATACTTCCTTACATTATCTTTCAAGGCTTTTGTGGCCTTGACTCTTATATTTAGATCTTTGATCCATCTTAGTTGATTTTTGTATGAGGTGTGAGATGGTGTTCCTCTCTCATTCTTTTGGATATGGATATCCAGTTCTCCGATCACCATTTTTGAAGAAGCCATTACCTCCCCGTTGAGTGGGCTTGGTGTCCTTGTCAAATATCAGATGACTGTATATGCAAAGATCTATATCAGAGCTCTCAATTCAGTTCCATGGGTTGGTATGTCTATCCTTGTGTCAATATCATGCAGTTTTGACCACTGTAGCTTTGTAGTATATTTTAAAGTCAGGTAGTGTGATTCCTTCAATTTCACTTTTCTTTTTCATTATGTCTTTGGCTATTTGGGGCCTCTTATCCTTCCAGGTAAATTTTGTAGTTAGTTTTTCCAATTCATTAAAAATTGCTGTGTTGATTTTTATTGGGATAGCATTAAATCTGCAGATTAGTTTGGGTAGGATAGACATCTTAAAGATGTTTAGTCTTCCAATCCATGAACAGGGAATATTCTTCCATTTATTTAAGTCTTCTTTGATTTCCTTTAACTGAGTTGTGTAATTTTCTCTATATAAGTCCTTTACATCTTTAATTAAATTTATTCATAAATATTTGATTCTTTTAGTTACTACTGTAAATTGTATTTTACCCTTGATTTCCTCCTAGGAGCGTTCATTATTGGTGTACAGAAATTCTACTGATTTTTGAGGATTAATCTTATAACCTGTGATTTTACTGAACTTATTTATAAGTTCTAGGTGTTTTGTTTCATATTTCTCTGGGTTTTCTATGTGCAGGATCATGTCATCTGCAAATGGTGAAATTTTTACTTCTTCCTTTCCAATTTGCATGCCTTTTATATCTTTTTCTTGCCTCAGTGTTTGAGCAAGTACTTCTGAGACAATTTTAAATAGGAGTGGTGATAATGGGCATCTTTGTCTTGTTCCCAATCTTACAGGGCAAGCTGTTAGGATTTCACTATTGAAGATGAGGTTAGCTGTGTGTTTTCCATACATACCCTTTATCATGTTCTGAAAGTTTCCTTCCATTCCTATCTTTTGCAGTGTTTTTATCAGGAAAGGGTATAGCCTTTTGTTGAATACTTCTTCTGCATCCATAGAGATGATCATGTGATTTTTTCTTTCCATCTATTTATGTGGTGAATTCCATTGATTGATTTTTTTTATGTTGAACCATCCTTGCATACCCTGGATGAAACCTACTTGGTCATGGCAAATAATTCATTTGATGTGTTTTTGAATGTGATTAACAAGTCTTTTGTTGAGGATTCTAGCATCTAGGTTCATTGGAGAAGTTGGTCTGTAATTTTTATTTCTTGTGGCATCATTGTTTGGCTTTGGTATTAGGGTAATGTTGCCATCAAAGAAGGAGGTAGGCA
>JAQZBX010011717.1:0-42275 GCA_029593785.1 Cabassous unicinctus | reverse complement strand
GCTATTTCAGCTTGTCATCTACTTATTTTTCTGGAGGAGAAGACAGTCCTGCGTCTTTCTAATCCACCATCTTCCCAGAAGTACAAGAATGTACATTCTTTAGATGCTCTTCAGCCTCCATTCAATAATCATTTGACTAAATCTGCTCTACTGTGCATTAAAATATGAGGGAACAAAAGGTCCTTTTTTGAGCCCTAGAAGAGTTGTGTGATAGATACTTAGAGATCAGCATTTAAAAGGAAACTCATGGCAGTGAATTACAGCCAGATATCTGATGAGTAGCACCGCATCAGCTTTCCCTGACAGAAATTGACATGAGCTGAAGAACCTGACAAGGTTCGTAAGTTTGAGATCCCTGATGTGTGCCTGTTATGCAGACTGCCTCTGGAATAGATTGAAAAAGACATCTAATAGTCAGAGAGTAGAGCTGACTGTTAAGAAATATAAGGGCTTTGGTTCCCCATCTCCAGTCAGAGAGGAGTCATTTAACCTACTCACTGATGCAGAATGCTTAATTCTTATAAGGTTTCTCACGAAAGAGTTTTGAATTGTATGGAGTCTTGCACAAGGGTTGATGTCTTGCATTACACAGAACATAGAAGGGTGATTAGATATGAAATATTTTAAGGGCAGCTTGAGCTAGTCAAAACTTCAGACATGAAAGGGTTGCAATATAAGAATAAAAAATCTCATTTTGAGAAGCACTGCCTCCCAATTGTTCAATTTATGATAGCATATTATCTAGTACCTGCCAAATCTCTTTTTGTTTGTTGGTTTTCTAATGGTATATTTTCTTTTTCCTAATCAGGATTTAACTTCACTATGATTAGGCACTGCATGTTACTATTTTTATCTTTTTTTCCCAATGTATTGACTAGAATGCCCACTAAGTGAATGGTCTCCTTATCTCAACAGCTTAATGTGTGCCCCCATCATTGTCTTTGGAATCTATCACTCATACTTATTTAACCTTAAACAAGCTAGTGAAATTAAGGACATCTGACTTTCCTCACTGTGATAATGAAAGAACTGGTCCAGAGAGATCAAGTAAGTTGCCCAAAGTCATGTAATGTTTTATATTTGCTTATGGATATTCCTCCTTAACTGAGAAAATAATTAGGGCAGCTTATAGTTATACCTAAAACACAGCAAGGGATTTTATAAAAACTAGCTGCAAAGAAAATACATAAACAAGATGAATAATAAAAGAAAGAGGACTATGTCCAAAATAGAGATAAATACCATGAAATCTTATTCATACTTGAGAGGTGGGATATTGATTTTTCTTTGAGTTTTTGGCATTAATCTGACTAGGAAAGCCAGGTCAGTGAAATAATTTTAGCATCTAATGATTAAATCACACAAATTACTCAGTAAAGGAACAAACACAGACATTGTAGCAGAAATATATTTCCCCAAACACCCTTATAATGAGGACTTTGTATTAACGCATAGTTAGAGTAGACACCAAGTTTCTTATAGTATTCCTTAATATAAGTCAATGATGTCACACTAAACACAAGTTAGTAAAGTATAATAGTAACCAACATTTTGCTGATATGCTTATTTGAGAGGTATGGTTATTTTCCTTGATATAGCTTTACTTTTAAACATTTCAGGCATTTTTCCACATATAATTGATTCTTTCAGCTGAAGTTTTTTCACCTTTTGAGTAGCATTCCACTCAAGATTGTGGTAAATGCACTGAATTTGTTTTGCAATTAGCCATTTTTATTCTATAGTGGTAGATTATATTATTTGATGACAATGTTTCTTCCCTCCCTATTCTTGCCATGAGTCTCTTTTGGCAGAGATTCTTCCCTACCTGATTCTGGGTTTGTCCATATCACTTGCTTTGTTCAATAGAATGTGAAAAGTTATAATGTACTCCATTTCTACCCTGAGGCTTTAAGTGTGCTTGGGTGATTCAAATCACCCTTTTTTATTCCACCACGCACCTTGAGAACATGCCCCAGGTTTCTCTTTTAGCCCAAATAATAGACATGTAAAAATGATATGAACCCAAGAACAGCCAAACTTTGAAACCTGAGTAAAAAGTAAATGTGTATGGTAATTCTGCACATTACGCATGATTGTTTTATAAGCTCACAACTTCTCTAATAATATATATATATATATAAGTGTAAAAAAAAGCAAATATAAATGTGTATATTTGTAGCCACCAAGACATGGGGACTGTTTTCTAGTCACCATTTATCACTTCATTACCTAATAGAGCAATTAAATACAGAATGTTTTTCTTAATTATGCATAAGCAGGGGTAAGTTTGATATCCTATTGAACAACTCTGCAGATACACATCCTAAAATTTCTTTAATGTAAGATCATGCAGATTCAGTTCATATATTAGCTGAAAGAAAACTTAGTGAGACTAACAACTAGCGTTGGAATGACCCAGGATGATCCCAATCTACATTTCATTTCCAGATGTTGTGCCCCACTACAGTTAAATATAACCAGGACAAATGTGTTGGACCTCTCTGGGGCTGGCTATCTAGTTCAAGATAATCCCTTTTCTCTGGGAATAACCTACATATTGACAGATGGGATCCTGGTTATCACAACTCTGCAGTTTTCCCATAGTTAATTCTTCAGTAATATATATTTGACCTCAAACTGGGCCAAAAAACAAACAAACAAAAAGAAAAGAAAAGAAAAAAAAAAACCTCCCTCCTAAGAATGTCACATTTGGAATAAAAATTTAGAGAACAAAATATCTGACAGAATATGAAATCACACCACTATAAAGAATATGTCCATGAATTCCTATTGGTGGTATGGTTGGTAAACATTTATTTCAATTAATAAAGACCCTTGTCATCTTGCTAACAGATCCATATCCACCACTCTTAATTTTAATAATACAATCAGGTTAAGCTACTAATATTTGCAAATAATATAGCATTCTTTTTGCCCAAAGGTTATATTTTCTGACAAGTGGAAATGAGATTAGCTTCTTACAAATTAATTCCTTACATTGAATGTCTGCTGAGTGACCATAGTGTCTAATTTATATCACTTATATACCATATTGCTCTTTGCTTTGCAAATACTCATTATGTCCAGAGCATTTAATACCTGATGATAAAATAATAATTGTATTTTCATGTAGTATCCCCTAAAAGAGAACATGATTATATGCTTTTGCTATATAATCAAATCCCAGTCGGATATTTCAATATATTCAGCCACAGAGAAAACCAAATTTTATACTTTCACATGTTTTAGTGGCAAAGAATGCTGTTGCTTCTCATGCTAAAACCATATATTTATACAGCCAAATTATCACCATTCTTCTATTTGGTGCCACGCAAGGGACTTACCTGGGAAAGCTAATTAGATCCAATTATTACTCACCTGACCTAATTTGACATCGGATGTCTGGGAAGAAGTAATCTGAATGGACTGAATAGAGATTTAGCTACTTTATACACATGAGTTCCATGGATAATTTATTCCTAATGAAATTCATTTGGGGAAAAGGAATGCATTGATAGAGACAAAATAATCAAAAATAGGAAATGCTTTAATTAAAAACTCCTAAAGGAATATGATATGCAACATAACTGGTATTCATTGATTATTGTACTAGTTTGTTTTGTGTCTTTTTTTCCAAAGTTGCCTTCTGTAATTTAAAAATGATCCTTACTTTTATTTTAAAAAGTCTGAGTCTCAATTTACTCATTTGATAAAGTGATTGGATTAACTGATCTCTAAATCCTTTGACAAATATGTCATTTATTCAAGATGATAATTAGATGCAAGACACTGCTCTTGATTTTGTGTTTCTGGTTGATTAACAGAGCCCACATTATTTCACATAGTCGATTTCTGGGGTAAGACAACAAAGATATTTTAATGTCTGCTAAGAGTGGGGGAAGTGTTCTAAACAACCTAAAATAATAGAGGGGGTAGAGCATCCTCCCCAGTAATCTGACATGAGCAGACTTCCCCTTTACCACACTGACATGAGCCTTGGTAGGAGATTTGTTAGAGGAAAGTTGGTGGGCAGGTCGAAGAGCATCCAAAAATATACTTCATACCATTTAGTGAATTATTCTTGTTCATTGGTAGGAAAAACAGATATTGTGAACCAAGGAAGCTTTATTAAGTTGTGCTGAGGAAAGACTGAGAAAGTGAATTAGGATATGGAAAGTAGTTAACCTCAGTCCTTACAGTAGCTGTTATAGGAGAGGCTGATTACAAAGGGGATTAGAAAAGGAGAGATGGTTAATAATTATAAATGATCCCTCAGATATCAGGAGGAATTAGCAAATCACATTGCTACACTTTTTCCTTTTTCCTTCTTGAGAGCCAGCCATCTATCCACCCTGAAGCAAAGCTTGTCATCTTATCCTGCAAAGCTGCCTGATTAACGGGTACGATCACAGCAGTCAGGCAGGCAGTGGCAGGCAGTAGAGCAGATCAGTCCTGTACCTCCTGGAAACTGTGACCTATAAACTCCACCCTCTAGGCTTCATCTCTTCAATTTGATACTTTATATATTCTTAAAGAGCAAGCAAACCTGTGATTCGTTTGATCCATCATTGGTCATATCAAACTTAGTATAATTTAAAAATCTGAGAGCAGATTTCTTAAGGGCAGATGAGTGAGAATGACAGAATGGGAACAGTTGATGACACAGAGAAGTGTAAGGCAGGAGGCAAATAGAAATTATCCAGAGAAGAGAGTCTGAGGAATTAACACTCCTCCTTACCCACTGACTGCCATTCTTGATGAGCTCCTGACAACTTTATATGGGCTCCTTAGCTTAGGAGGTAAGTCCTCGATCCATTTGTTTCCATCAAGGAGATCATGAGTCTGCTCATCTACATCTTTACCTAACTTCTTCAAACAGCACAAAGTTATGTGGGGCAAATCAGGTCTGATATAGTTTTTACAAAGACTATTAAACTAATAGCAATGCATGTATTTATGTGAATTGAGTTTGTAAGAATGCTTCCAAATATTTAATATATAACCATTTAATGCAAACATTCTCAAAACCCCATTTTACAGATGAAGACACTGTGGCATAGAGAAGTTAAATATATTTCATAAGGACACAGACCTAATATATATTGATATAAAACCAGAATTTCTAACTATGTGCTTACATTCTAACGCTGCTATATTGTCTCATTTAAAGCGTAAGGAAATCAGGAAATGGAGTATGGACAGAAATTAGTCTACAATGATTAAGTAAGTACATTTCAAAAACTTTTAGAAAGAGATATATTTATTTGAAACTGAAACAATCAGTTGAAAATGATGGAAATTAAGACAGTCTCATAATAAGTATTACATTAAGTATAATACATTTATTTTCCTTTAAACGATAGCAGATTTCTGTCTGTCTTCGTATTAGATGGATGGAAATTTTCAGCAACCTAATTTTGGCTCAGAGTTGCTCTCAGAAAACTGACCAGCACTTTCCTTGATCTGATCAACTCAGCAGGCTAGCACAGCTGGGCCTCCATCATCTCCTGTCATTAAGTGCATTAACTTTGTCAGCCCCCAGATCCAATTACATGAATGCTGGCTGGCCAAACAACACCGAGCTGTCTATGTCTCCAGTGATTCACTTTTGAAGTATATACAATATCATTTTGCCACCTGGTCTTGGAGACAGCCTTCTTGCTAATCTGACAAAGTAGAGAAATAATGTGACCCAAACCAACGCTGGCAACTGCCATGGGGTTATTAGTATTGTTTTTTGTTTGTTTTTTCCAAGAAAGGCTTTTTATTTTTTCATTTTTATTTATTTTTTTTAATATTTTAAAAGATGCTTAGATTACATAAATGTTACACAAAAATTACAGGGATTCCCGTGTTCCCCACCTCCCACATCTCCCATAACATCCACATAAATATCTTTCATTAGTGTGGCACATCACCTGCAATGGATATACACATCCTGGGGCTTTGCCACTAAACATGGACCATAGTTCACATTGCAGACCACACTCTCTCCCACACAGTTCTGCATGTTATATGCTGACGTAAAATGGCCTACATTTGTCGTTGTAATGTCACTAAGGATAATTCCCAAGTCCCGAAAAAGCCCCTGTATTACAACTGCTTTTCCCTCTCCCTGCCCCGAAAATGTCCAGTGGCCACTGGCTCCACATCAATGTTGTAATTTCTTCCATTGCTTGAATCACAATATGTCTACAACAGAATACCAGTAAGTCCACTCTAGTCCATAGCTCTTCCCCCAATCCTGAGGTGTCTGGAAAGGTGATGTCCGCTCCACCTCCAAGTGAGAGGGGGCTTATATCCCATGGATAAGATAGATGGGATTATTCTGCCTGCAGCTGCAGACTCTCTCCATTCCCTGGGATGGCCGTTGTCCATCATCATCTCCCCGCCAGTATTGCTGTTTTTAATGCTTGTAATCCCATTTCTTAAAAAATAAGATGCTATCATTTTCCCTTAGCAACTGAGCCTCCAATACCTTTGGATACTATTTCTCGCTTGGAATCAGCAGCATCAAAGTATATAGATCTTCATTCTGCAGATGAGTCTCATCCCCACAAGCTTTTACACTCCTTCCTACCTGACCCCAAACCATTATCTTATCAGCAAAATAGGATTAAGGATTTCCTCTGACATAATGTCAGTTTCAATTTTTAAAAATAATTTTGATTTCTACAAAGTAATGCTACCATGAACAGAAAAGCTTCAGAAGTGAAAATTATTTTATTCTCATAGGACTAGAAAAAATACATACTTTCCAGCATATTAACTCTGATTATGTGTAATATAATATATATAATAAATGTGTGTGCCTGTGTGTGATTTGTGTGCATATATATGCATATATACATGTGTTTTTGTATATATATATTTCTATATGTACAAACATAAATAATGCTCGCAGAAGCTGTTAGCCAGGTACTTAACTGTTGGATTAATTATTGCTGCTCTTGTTATTCATGATATGCATTATTCATTTGTTTTGTATTTTTACATTTATTTTCAAAATTACATTACTTTTCTATGCAGAGAGTGGTGATATAGATAGGTAATCTCCAGGTACCCTTATTAGAAGCAATAATTAATATCCTGGAACACACTTTTCCTTTTTAATCCAGTCTTGTCTTTTCACTTTTTGATAGTTTCAAATAGTGTCTGACTCTTCTTTAGTCTAAATAGAAAGACAGCCTTAATAAAAATCGATTAGATAAGAAAAGGAAACTTAGCCATACAGTTTTTGCCTTTACTTTACTATTTACAGGATTTGGGAAACTTAAAAAGAAACAAGGGAAGCAGCAGAGTGAAGTAATTAAGACCTTGGAGATAGAAACAGAGTGCCTGCATTCAAATCATATATCCACCTCTCACCAGTGTTTGGAAACTGGGCAAGTTATGCAACCTCTCTTTGCCATAATTTCTCCATCTGTAAAATGGGGATAATGATAGCACCTGCTTTCCAGGATTATTGTGAAGATTAACATGTTGATATTTGCTAAACACTAAAAATGGTATGTGGCACAAGGCGGATAGTATAGAAGTTAAATAAAACATATCGGGAGCCAATGTGGCTCAAGCGGTTGAGCACCTGCTTCCCACATAGGAGGTCCCTGTTTGGTTCCCTGTGCCTCCTAAAAACAAACAACAAGCAAAACAAATTACAAAACCAACTCAGGGTTGCTGATGTGGCTCAGTGGTTGTGTTGAGTGCTGGCTTCCCACGTACGAAGTCCCAGGTTCAATCCCCGGCCCCTGTAATTAAAAAAAAAAAAAAAAAAGAGTCATTTCTAGGAAACCTAAATGTATTAATTTTCGACTCTCATTGTATTCTATTATCATATGAATCAGGAAGTTCTTTTTCTTTCATTAAAGTAAACTATTTTGATAATTAGAAATGAGGGCAATATAATCACAAATATCACTATATATCTGTCTATGTATTTATGTGTTTATATATGTATGTATCTACCTATCTGATTCCAATTCAAACTAACTGAATTCTTTTTCAGGGCATGGCCAGTTAAGACGTTTGATATGAACATCATCTTTAATCAAGGCATTAAGCCACGAGCTTTTAAAACAAAGAAACATGTAGTTCTTTTTTAGTTCATTTAGAACGTCCCTAGACCATATATCAGTAACTAAAGTAGTAGTTATATTTTTGTAATAAAGGTATAAAATAATTCAATAATTAAGCATTTGCCCAGTGTAATCCAGAAATGCATGACAGCTGATATCCACTGTTGGTGACACTTAGATATAGGCCTTACTTTTTCTGATTCTGCATTCCAGAAATTTAACAATTATGATAGTAGCAGAAGTAATTTAGGACTCGATGGATATTGTCACTCCAATTTCCATACTTGGTATTTATCTATCCATCTAATTATATTGTCTTTTTCACTGAATGTAACTGAAGAGTACAACAAATTATCAAGAATGCTAGGTAAGCACTTGGAGGTCTGAATGTGTTTCAATATTTTTGTCATTTAGTTCATATGTGTAATGCGTATATGTACTTTTGTTGTTTCCAATATTTATAATTAATTTAGACACATAGTTTAGAATCTTTGGAAATAGATCCTAAGGCAAAGACTTGAATGTAGTTTATGTGTAACATGATCCCAGATAAAGCAACTTGAAGAAATGGGAAAAGTGAGAAAGTGAAAGGAGAAAAGGCAATCAGGGTCCCTTGATGAAAAGTCATTGCTGTGAATAACTAAAGCTCAATCCATGAAGACTCTCTGAGGAAAGGTGTAGCACACATTTTAGACAGGTTTTCTTGAGGGCAAGGGAAGTTGGATAATTTATCCACTCCCTCCTTTCACTGGCAAAGTATTCCCACTTGTGGTAGTAAATCTCAATACTTCAGTGCTACCCTCTGTGTGGAGTGAGCTCTCAGGCAGAGAAGCAGAGAGATGCAAGCTCTTGAGGAAATTTACTGCAGCTACAGGTGAAATTCCAGATGGGCAGAAGGGATATGCATAGAGCTGAGAAATCAGAGCATATGCTACACAAATTAAACAGAGTACCACAGTTATACACTAATAAGAGAAGTGATTTCAAATGTTATAAATCATTGCAATGTAAAAACATAACTAATAAAAATTATGAGGTGAAGGAAGAGGATGGGAAATGATTTATATTAATAAAAACAAGCTTAAAAGGACTAAAATAGATAATAATAAAAATTGGGAATTGGGTAGAGGGGAGAAAGGGGAGATAGTATAAGTGTACTCTTGTCTGTACTTTTGAGTCTGGACTACCATTTCTATAATTCATGCATCCATAAACAAATATAAACCCATCATTTTACCTTATAATGATAGGATTATACATGAAGAATAAAACGTGGAAATTGTTAACCATGATATCCTCTGGGGACTGCAGTAGGCCTGTGAATAATGAAACAAGAAAATAATTCTCCTTTTCCTTTTGTAAAATTCTTTCCTGAAATCATGCATGTGCATTAGCTGAGTTTTTTCAGAGAAACAAACTGAGGGACATAATGAGAAAAGTAAAGAATGTGAGTTTACATTGCATGTTGATGACATAGATTACTTTTTATTTTATTTTATTTTTTATCCACCGCACCCTTGCTGTTTTTGCGCTTGCAGTCTTGTTCTCTGTGTCCATTTGCTGTGTGCTCTTTGTGTCTGCTTGTCTTCTCTTTAGGAGGCAATGGGAACTGATACTGGGACCTCCAATGTGGGAGAGAGGCACTCAATCGCTTGACCCACCTCAGCTCCCTGGTTTGTTGGATCTCTCATTTTCTCTCCTCTTTGTCTCTTTTTGTTGCGTCAGCTCTCTGCGCCGTCCAGCTTGCTTTCACCAGGAGGTGAAACCGGGACCTCCCATATGGTAGACAAGCCTAATCACTTGAGCCACATCTGCTACCTGAAATAGATTAGTTTTGAAAATGGTCCCATGATTTCCAGTCCCAAACTTTGTGTATGTTACATAGATGAAAGTCCAAGCTTAAAACAATTGTTTTACTTATATATATGTATCAAAACTTATTCTTAAATCAGGCTGTATTTTAAAGAACATATTTAATATCAAATGATCATCTTAATTTGATTCTTGAGCTTTTAGTTTGCCCATGTTTATATTGATTATTTTAGGCTGAAAACATTATTACTTTTTCAAATGTTAAAATAAAACAGTTTTGATTTCAAACATCAGGAAGGTCTATGGTACTGAAATGGGGGCAGCAAACCAATTCTCTTTAAAAATGAGAGCTATTTTCTTCTGTGACACTGACACAACTAATAAAATGGAAGGCAGTTTTCCTGATAATAACTTTTGATCAAACTTTATGTACAGTTTCCCAAAAGGGCACATTTCTGATTGTAGAACTAATACAGAAAGAAAAAAAAATAATAAAGAAACTAGGAACAGGGCAGCACTGTTATTGAAAGTTTTACTGATTGCCTCCTAGAAAATTGTACATAGTAGAATTTAAACTGCTGGTAACATTATACCTGCTTCTCTCACTCCTACAACTTTATCATCTTTCTCTTGCTCAGTTATGTCATAAATATTGTGATCTTTAAAGAGCTAATGGGTAGCTATTTGTCCTAGTAATGAAATGCCAAGTACTGTAGTAGTTGGAGCATTTTGATATTGGAGATTACAGAGAAAACTAAGCACTTATGAAATAGAGAAAGAAAAAAATCTTTAATAAACTGATATGGAATATTATACCCTACATGCTGAAGATATTGCTTGATAATGTCACCTTTTAAGATAGCAGAATAATGCTAGCAATATGGAATGGAAAATGGTCCTTTCTCTCTCGTTTACAATCCTCCATGATTTTCTTAGATAAGGGTGACAGCATTTTTTAATTTTAAAATTGTTATAAAGTCAAATCAAGCATGGTGTGAAAAAAAATTCAAAGCCCAGACTGGGTGTAGCTCAGTGGATGAGTCCTGGCTTCCCACGTACAAGGTCCTGTGTTCAATCCCTGGGCCTGCTAACTCAAAAATAAATAAATAAATAAAAATAAAATAAAAAATCAAAGTGGTTCAGAAGAAAAAAAAAATGAAATGTAGAAGTAGCTAATTCTTCCACCAATCACCCCACCTCTGACCCTCATCACAATCCACAGGTTAAAAACTTTTAGCCTTTTCTGGTGTTACATTTTTCAATGGATAACACCAATTGAGCTCTTTGTTGCTAATTTTAATATTATATATATTAATTTTATTGATTTTTATATTATAATTTTATATATTACATATTGACTTTCTTATCTGAATTTTGAGAATCTATTACCTACATTTCTTTTTCATTCTCCCCCCAAGGTTTTTAGTTATACCTTATTTTCAGGTCTTCTGTAACTTATCTTTGTAATTCTAGTGTTTATATTAAATCTGCATTTTTTCTCTCCTTCAATTTCAAACAGTAATCCTTGATTATCCACGAGAGGACAAATTTTTCTCCCTTGCCACTCTCTTGCACACTTCCTCTACCCTCAACTCCCAGCTGCTATCATTTAGAACATTTTCGTAGCTGAGATATACACATGCATGCACATAATCAGTTAATATAGCCAAATCATCTGTACTTTAACAATAAGTTAATTATAAAAGCAAAACAAAGCATCTCATTATTACATGTAAGATCGGAATCAAATAATGTGAATGGGTATAAATGAGAAATCCTTAAGTGACTTCATCAAGGAGAATGTTCCAAATATCAAAGTAAACAAATTTATTTTTCACAATCTATCAGTTACTCCAAATTAGAACATATTTTAGATTCTTCACATATGGTCCATGGCTTTCTTTACTGGTTTCTGTTTTTCATTTTTTTTTTTTTTTGAGGGAGCGAGAGAAAATGGATATGCTTTCGCCCTGTCACTGAGAGAATCAAACAGCTCATTTTATTTTTCTGTCTTTTAATTTTTTATTTCAGTTATTACATTTTTATTGGTAAAAATTCACATATAATATTGTTTCTCATTTTTATACTAATCTGTTCTTGTTTTATGAATGTATTCTCTGTTTTCCCTTCCTACTGTTGGGATACAAATTATAATTTTTTAAATTATCTTTTTGTTCCTTGATTTTCATTTCATTATTCTGGGATCTGTTATATTTTTTCCATCTTGGAAAATAAAATTCTGTTGATTTTTCTTAAATGTTCAGTAAAACTTGGTAATCCAATTATATTTATAAATGGTGGTCTAAACTAAATAGATAAATATAGGACTGTGATTCCTATGTTTCTTATATTTCTAAACAGTCTTCTCCTTTGAATGGAACTTTGTGAGTATGATCAGGTAATATCAATCAGCAACACCTTTGTGAGCAGAGAGGTATCAGAGAAGTAAACTGGACACTGAACCATAGTTCTTTAATTAAATACTATGTTCTCCATAATCCTATGGTCTATATCTATTAAATTGTATGGGCTTGAACATCCTGGGATTAGGTACAAGATGATCAATTAAGGTTTAGAAAAAAATTGGTATTTTAATTGATCACATTTTAAAATATTATTTTACATATATGCACGTATATTTATATAAAAATGTAAAAATATTATATATGTATATTTTACAAAGCACATGATAAAAAATGGCAATGTTGTAGAGTATGTATTTTAGAAATCCACTGCTATACTTTTTCATTTTCACTCCAACTCTTTACTCTGATCATAGATTTTCCCAGTATCCTCAGTGAATAATGACTAATTTAACAGTGTTCTAACAATTTTTATTGATGTTATTGCTTTATTGTTTTGCCTCCATCCTTCCTGGATTCTTGACACAGTTATGGGTTCATTTTTATTTATGTATTTATTTTACAGATACACTGTCCATTCAGAGGGAATTGAAGATAAATGCAATATCAAAATGTTTTCTTAGTCTATCTGTAGTATCAGAAGATTCCATAATCTTCTCAAAGAAAAGGTACATTTAATTTATTTTTAAGATTTGAGAGTTTCAGTATTTCAAGAAATTGTGCAATATGCGGCAGGGAGATCAGGAATTTGGAAGAGAAGAGGCAGGAAAGGGACAGTTCTGGAAAGATTTTGAATATTTGAATTGTTTCTTTCATAGGTATTTGTTTTTATAGTTAACAAGTTAGGAGAAAACAGAAATAGTCCAACTATTCCTTTAAAATCTCTCCAAATCAATAATAAAATACATGATACATTGTTTTGTTTATATAGTCCCACACAGTAACATGTAGGCATACATGTATAATGAATATAGTCATGAAGAGGATATAATTCCATGGAGGGTGGTTATGCTGAACTTAAATCTTTCAAATATTTTAACCCTTAGAATATTTCAACAAATTACTGAAGATTCCAATTTTCTGTCCCTTTCTCCTTGCTCATTTCACTTTTACATTATATAGACAAATCCATTCTCCCATTATTTTATAGGTTTTTAGTTGATTCTTCAATTTCTTCTTCAAGTCTGCTAATGAAGTTATCATCATATACTTGTTTGATCACTTGAAAATGACATTTTCTTCTTTCTCAATGTCTATAACTATGTAATATAATTCACAGCTTTTGACTATAGTTTTCATCAAAGATATTTATTATTCAGACCTAGTGGATTTTATTTTATGTGGGTCTGTGCTCCAGCATAGTGAAGAGCAGAATTACCAATATGAGTCCTGTCTTTTCATATCATATAATAAGATTCAGGGAAATGCAATGTGAGCTTGATGTGACACTATTGTATGCTATGGCACAATAGAGCTTCAGTATTGTGCTGAAGCAAAATGAGGGACTTGATGAGCTTAAAGAAAGGAAAAAGCTTGGCTTTTTTTTTTTTTTTATTAGAAAAGTAATTCATTAGACTGAGATAGGTATGGAAATACGATTTAAGCAGGTAAGACATGAATCAGAATGCAATCAGGAGTGAAGTCTTTTGTAATGGTTGAAATAAGAAAATTTATTAAAGATGAACATTTTCCAAGCAAGAGTAAGTTACAAAATTTCTAAATTGAAGACATATAAAGAAGCCCTCTGCTTAGATGGGGGGTTAGGAATCTTATCACAGCTGCTCTTCCCCAGTATACTCACTCTTTTTATTTTTATTGCATGGTTGATTAGACTGGCTTTTAGACGGTGGGCACTGTTTTGTCCCTTCATTCTGCCAGTATTTCCAAGATTTCCTTCTATTCAATGATAAGCATATTCTGATACTTATGATAATTAATCAAATTTCCCCTGCAGGTTGGCTGGAATAATTTTCTACTTAGAAGGATATAAAGCTTCTGGAAATAATAGTGGTGGATTGGTGGACTTGCAGTTAACAATAGCATTGATTTCCTATTATCAATTCCTTTTCTTATCTATTGAATAGTAGCTATGTGATTTGGAGCCCTCACCTCAGATTATGGAAAAAAGGTAGATAGGACTAAATGTAATCTTATTCCACTGGCCAATATTGATAGTCACAAGAGACAGATGGCCAATAGGAGAAGGGGAGATATTTGCTATAGCTTCCAGGAAAGTATTTTTCTACTCTTCTAAGGGGCATTGTGAAGCTATCCTCTTTCTCTCCACTTGATATAGTGAAGCTGTAGTACTGATTTCTATGGAAAACTTTCTTATACTCAGGAAAACCAGCCTTCTAATATATAAAAGGCAGAGAAAGGATAAATAAAACTCCTGGCTTCTTTTTATTTAATTTTTTAATTAAAAATATTTTTAATACACTTCATTTTTAGAAAAGTTTTAGATTACAGAAAAGTTACATCAAAAATATAGGGGATTCCCATATAACCCATTCCCTTCCCCTCCTACAATTTTCCCTATTAATAACATCTTACATTAGTATAGTACATTAGTTACAATTGATGAACCAATATTGAAGGATTGCTACTAGCCAATGTCTATAATTTGCACTAAGCTTTACACTTTGCACTATACAGTTTTATAGGTTTTGACAAATGTATAATGGCCTGTATCCACCATTGCATTATGATGCAAAACAAATCCAATGCCCTAAAAATGTCCTATGTTCTATCTATTCCTCCCTCCACCTCCCCTCAGAACCTCTGGTAAACACTATATTCATATCAATGTTACAAGTTCTTCCATTACTATAATACTAATAAGTCTACTTTGGTTCATGGTTGCATCCCCTTAATGTTTGTTCAGTCTTGAGGACTTTGGGATGATGTTGCCTGCTCTGCTTCAGATTAGGAGGGGGCTTAGATCTTATGGGGTAGATGGAAGGAAATTTTTTACTTGCTGTTGTAGATACTCTCTGTTTTTTGGGAGTGGAAGTTTGTCCATCATCATCATTTTGTCAGTTGTCCTGGATGAGTCTGATGAACTGGAGAATAGATGTTGCAACTCTGCTGAGATTTAGGGCTCAACTGGCATATAAACAGCCAAAAGATTTAAGTCTCTGGGACCTATGTTTAACGAGTATTGTGCTAATTATAGGTTTAAATAAGAGGAGTAGAGGAATCATTAGTAGGGAAATTATAAATGAAGCTAACGGTTATATTGGGGAAATAGATTATCGTATATCCCAGGGTAAAGGCCCACCAATGAGGTGCTAAATTCATGAGGGTGTGTGCCTTGCCTGTAGTGTCTGGACATTTCTAGAGCCCTCAGGAGTACCCCATATGAAGTTTTGTTTACTGTGGCAGTTAGTGAGATCTACCTGAGAAGTGCATAAGTGTAACCTCTGGAATGACCTCCCTACTCACTTTGAAATCTCTTAGCCATGAAAACTCTTTTGTATTTAATGTTTCCTCCTTTTGGCCAAGGTATTTTTTCCAATGCATCACTGGTTAGCACTTGGTAGTAGCCCCACGGTGCCAGAAAGACATATCCCAGGGAGTTATGTTCCCTCTTGCGGAAGGTAGTGAGTTTATTTGTTGAGTTTGGCTTAGAGAAAGGCCACATTTGAGTAACAAGGAGGTTTACAGGAGGTAACCCTTAGGCATTAGTTGTTATTAGGCTAAATTTCACTTTTACAGGAACAAGGTTCATAAATAAAAGTATTAATATTGAAGGTTTCCAAAGAGGAGGCTGCAAGATAGCATCGGTTTAAGTGGGCACTCACTATTTCTCTTGCAAAAAAATGGCCGAGAGGGGCAAGATCCTGCATGAATGAGCTGTTTAGGGAACGTACAGAGCAGGAAGCTTCAGGGCATCAATCTGGAGGGAGCTGGAGAAAGAGATAAATTGCTCAAGGTAAAACTGTGAGTTTCTCGTCCCTGTCTATTGCTGGAAACTGCTGAGGGCTAAGCCCCACCCTCAAGGCAAAAAGCTACTTCAAGCTGGGATTCCTGCAGGCCCCCCAGCGGGAGGGAGCATTCTCTGAGAGTGGGCGGGTTCTGGTGAAGTATGGAGATGGGTTTCCTTTCTGTGGGTTTGGCTGCCTGGACCCCCTTTGAGCTTTGGGGAGCATACCACCCAGCTCAAGGTGGCACCAGAAAGAGGGAAGAGGCAAATCTGCTGATTTACCCAACCTGATTTACATAACCGCCTGGGATAGAGAAACTTGGCCTAGGAGAGGGCGGAGTCAGGCAATTGACTAGCCCTGGCTTGAAACTATAAAAATTTCAACTCCCCTAAGGGAGATGGGCAGTAGGAAGTGCTTAATATGCTTCCAAGAGCCTATTTAGGGTTCCCGGGGAGGAGGGGGTGGACTGGAAGAGGATTGAGAGTCATTTTTTTGCAGTGAGTTCAGTCCACAGTGTCCAATTTGAATTTCAGAAGGGAACTCAACCTGACCAGGAGAGGTGGCGGGTGTCCTTACACAGGCTATTGCATCCTGCCACCCTGGGAGAGAAAGCAATAAGAATAGAAAGGGGCAGGGACAGACAGGCTCCTAATCAGCAGGGATCTACCCAACTGCAAAGTCAAACTTGCTGGAGGGAAAGTGACTGGATAGGTTTCTGAAGAGCTAACTGACCCAATAAGAAAGTTTAGCTCAGTAGAGGAGTCTCTACCCTGAATATATGAGGTCTCTAGTTCAATTCCTGGGTCCTCTTAAAGTAGTGATCCAACAAGGATATCAAACATTCAGCTGATACTTTAGGACAAGGAGAACATAAACATTATTTTTGTATTAGCTTTTCATGGGTTTCTTATTTTTCACCCCCAAAAGAGTTGCTTTTTAAAAAATATTTAACTTAGTTTATTTGCTAAAACCTGCTTTAAAACCTGCAGAGGGCAGGCTGCAGGGTAATTGATTTATGAACACTGGCAGCCTGAGAAGCTTCTCAGGGGCCTAAGAGAGAAGGCTGTTTTTCCTTAGTTTGTGTTTGATTGCCTGCTTGTATGTTTGTTTTTTTGTTTTTTTTTTATTTTTCTTTCCTCTTTCTTCCCAAACCCCCCTTTTTTAAATTAGTTGCTGCTGGCTTGTTTCTTGTTTGCTGTTTCTTCTTCCTTGATTTCCCCTTTTCTATGTATACCAATTTTGTCTGCCAACACTACCAAGATGACCAGACAGCAACAAAAAATTACAAACCATACTAAGAAACAGGAAGACATGGCCCAGTTCAATGAACAAACTAAAAACCAGGAAGAGATGCAGAACATTGAAAAACTAATCAAAGCTGTCCAAACAAATATCATGGACCAACTTAATGAAGTGAAGGAAGAGATTAAGGATATTAAGAAGACACTGGGAGATCATACTGAAGAAATTGTAAACATAACATAAAAAGATAATGGATATGATGGTGATGAATGGCACAATCCAAGAAATCAAAAATACACTGGAAGCACATAACAGCAGATTTGAATAGGCAGCGGAAAGAATTAGCAATGTGAAAGACAATACATCTGAAGTCAAACAGATAGTAGAACAGATAGATAAAACGATAGAAAAATACCAGCAGGGACTTAGGGATTTGAATGACAACACAAAACACACAAACATATGCATTATAGGCATCCCAGAGGGAGAAGGGAAGGGAAATGGCATAGAAGGAGTTTTGGAGGAAATGATGACCAAAAACTTCCCAACCCTATGGAGGGAGATGGACATACATGTCCAGGAAGCACAGCACACCCCAAACAGCATAAATCCCAACAGGCCTACTCCAAGATATATACTCGTCAAACTGTCCAATGCTCAAGACAAAGAGAAAATACTGAAAGCAGCAAGAGGAAAGAAAACCATCACATACAAGGCAGGCTCAATAAATTTAAGTGCTGATTTCTCATCTGAAAACACTGAGGTAAGAAGGCAGTGGTATGACACTTTTTAGTTAAGGTACTAAAAGAAAAAAAACTTGCAGCCTACAATTCTCTATCCAGCAAAGTTGGCATTCAAAAATGATGGAGAGTTCAAAATTTTCACAAATAAACAGAAATTAAGAGAGTATGCCAATAAGAAACCTGCCCTTCAAGAAATGCTAAAGGGAGTTCTGCAGGTTGAAAGGAAAAAACAGGAGAGAGAGAGTTGGAGAAGAGAAGTAGAGGGAACATTGCCTGACTCATTCTATGATGCCAACATTACCCTAATACCAAAGCCAAACAAAGATGCCACAAGAAAGGAAAATTACAGACCCATCTCTGTAATGAACCTAGATGCTAAAATCCTCAATAAAATACTTGCTAATCATATTCAACAACACATCAAAAGAATTATACACCGTAACCAAGTGGATTTCATCCCGGGTATGCAAAGATGTTTCAACTAAAAAAATCAAACAATGTAATATACCACATAAACAGTTTGGAAGAAAAAAATCAAAGGATCATCTCTATAGACAGAGAAAAAGCATTTGACAAAAGACAGCACCCTTTCTTGATACAAACACTGCAAAATATAGGAATAGAAGGAAAATTTCTGAACATGATAAAGGGTATATATGGAAAAACCACAGGTAACATCATATACAATGGTGAAATCCTAATAGCTTTCCCTCTAAGAACAGGAACAAGACAAGGGTGCCCACTACCACTGCTCCTATTTAACATTATGTTAGAAGTACTTTCTTGGGCACTGAGGCAAGAAAAAGATATAAAAAGGCATCCAAATTGGAAAGGAAGAAGTAAAATTTTCACTATTTCCAGATGACATGATCCTATACATAGGAAGCCCTTAGAAATCTACAATAAAGCTTCTAGAACTTATAAATGAGTTCAGTAAAGTTGCAGACTATAAGATCTATGTGCAAAAACCAGTAGCATTTTTGTACACAAATAATGAGCAATCTGAGGAGGAAATTTAAAAAAATACCATTTACAATAGTAACTAAAATGATCAAATACCTAGGTATAAATTTAACTGAACATGTAAATTATTTATACACAGAAAACTACAAAACACTGTTAAAGGAAATCAAAGAAGACTTAAATAAATGGAAGAATATTCCCTGTTCATGGATAGAAAGACTAAACATCATTAAGATGTCTATCCTACCAAAACTAACATACAGATTTAATGCAATTAATGCAGCATTTTTACTGAATTGGAAAAACTAACTATGAAATTTATTTGGAAGGGCAAGAGGCCCCAAATAGCCAAAGACATATTGAAAGAGAAAAATGAAATCGCAGGAATCACACTACTTGACTTTAAAATATATTACAAAGCTATAGTATTCAAAACTGCATGGTATTGGCACAAGGATAGAAATATAGACCAATGGAACCGAATTGAGAGTTCTAATATAGATCTTTGCATGTACACTCATCTGATATTTGACAAGGCCACCAAGCCTACTTAACTGGGAGAGACTGGCCTCTTCAACAAATGGAGAACTGGATATCCATATCCAAAAGAATGAGAGAGGAACACCATCTCACATCTTATGAAAAAATCAACTCAAGATGGATCAAAGATCTAAATATAAGAGCCAAGACCATAAAGACTCTGGACAGTAATGTAAGGAAGCATGTACAGAAACTTGTAATAGGAAAAGGTTTCATGAACTTCACACCCAAAGCATGAGCAGTGAAAGAAAAAACAGATAAATGGGATCTCCTCAAAATTAAAAACTTTTGCACTTCAAAACAGGTTATTAAGAAATTAAAAAGGCAGCCTACCCAATGGGAGAAAATATTTGGCAAACATATATCTGATAGCAGCCTAATATCCAGCATATACAAAGAAATCCTACACCTCAAAATTAAAAGACAAACAACTAATTTGAAAAATGGGTAAGCGACTTGAAAAGACAGTTCTCCAAGGAAGAAATACAAATGGCTAAAAAGCACATGAAAAGATGCTCAACATCGCTAGCTATTAGGGAAATGCAAATCAAAGCTACATTTTTTTTTGTAGTTTGAGATAACATCGTAAACCCATTAGACTGGCGGCTATCAAAAAAACAGAGAACTACAACTGTTGGAGTGGATGTGGTGGAAGGGGAACCTTCATCCATTGCTGGTGGGAATGTAGAATGGTCCAGCCTTTATGGAGGACAGTCTGCTGATTCCTCACAAAACTAACTATAGAACTGCCATATGACCCAGCAATTCCACTGCTGGGTATATACCCAGAAGAATTGAAAGCAAGGACATGAACAGATATATGCACATCAATGCTCATAGCAGCATTATTTACTATTGCCAAAAGTTGGAAATCTGCCCATCGACTGATGAATAGATAAACAAAATGTGGTATATACATACAATGGAATATTACCCAGCTGTAAGGAGAGGAATACAGTGCTAACACACAGGATAACATGGATGAATCTTGAGGACCTTATGTTGAGTGAAAAAAGCCAGGCAATGAAGGACAAATATTACATGACCTCACTGATATGAATTAAGCAAATTGGGCAGACTCAGAGAGCTATTGTCTGGAAGATAGGTTTACAGGAAATAAGGAAAAGAAGGTTGTGAGCCAATGGTCATATGGACATAATATATGATAAGGTGAAAGTGTGTAGTTGGGCATTGAAAGGATATGACAGGAGTGTAGTAATACTATTGGGTTGGGTGGTGCAGGTTTGCCAGGTGGGTAGAGTGGGGAGGGTAGATTGGATAGTCCTTGGAACTGGGGCAAGGGTTGGGGGAGGAACCAGGTGAACACTGGGGATTGGCGGGTATGTGGTTGAAAGTATAAAGTTGAGAAAGCTCTTATGACAATATGACAAGGAAGGGTTACTGGTTTAGGGTGTTGGATGGTGCGGCATTTGGACAGGGTGCACCTGGAGCAGGCTTCCAGGGAGTGTGCAAGTGATCATTTTGTCATGATGTGTTGCATCACTGGATAGAAACCCACATAATGAGTGGGAAGGAGTTGGACTCCCATCCTGGGGACCGATATATTCTCAAACAGAGGGGCAGGAGTCTTTTGAGAACATGGGCAGTTCCTAATAGGGGAGGACAAACCAACCTGTCAAGAACTCAGTGTTGTTGCAAGTAACCATGAATCTTGTCATCCAAGGAGTGAAGCTGTGTGGTCACCATGGGCCCCAAGGGGAGAGGGACGCAGGAACAGAAGAGATGGAATAGAGGGTATTTAGTGGGCAATGGAAGTATTCTACATGATCTTGCAATGATAGACACAGGTCATGTTATATATCATCAAAATTTATAAAAGCGTATGGTCTAAAATGTAAACCATAATGTAAACCACTGACCATGGTTAGTAGCTGTTTCACTATTTGCATACCAGTTTTAACAAATGTACTATCCACATATAAAAAGGTATTAATATGGGAAGGGGGAAAAGGGGGAGGATGTTGGGTATATGGAAGACCCCTGTATTCTGTATGTGACTTTACTCTGACCTAAAACCTCTTTGAAAACAAAATGAAACAAAATGGAAAAAAAAAGTAAGACATTGGGGAATAAATGGAAGAAAATGTCACTGTACCTACAGGACAACAGATATTACAGTAATGAAAGGCAAAATGTCAAAAATATTTTTTTAACATTTTTCAATATTTTTTAATATCCCAATTTTAAATATTATTTTATTTTTAATTTTTTAAAAAAATTTATATATTGTATTTCTTATATTTAAATCTATCATTATTATTTCATTTTCCTATTAATTGTATTTGGCTATTTTATTGTCTTCATTTTGAAGAAGCTTTGGATCACAGAAGGGTTACAACTGGGGCAGGGGAGAATCATTGTTATGGGGTGTCAATGATGGGGGATACATGGGAGGAAGTTCACCTGGACATACATATGAAGTATATAAATATGTTCAAATGTTCATGGGGCATTGTCACAGTGGATGGAGATCCACAAAATAACCAAAAGAATATTGAATTCCCATCCTGGAGGGCTCTGCCATGTTCTCTAATGAAGCAGCAACAGTCTCCCAAGTGCAGGGGCAATGACTGGCGAAGGAGGATGGTCCATTGATGAGCTTATGCCTGTGAGCCTTTGCTCTTGAAATTGAAACTTGGCCTAGTGTTGTAGCGTGCCTAAGAGTTGCCTTCTGAGAGCCTCCTTGTTGCTCAAATGTGGCCTCTCTCTAAGCCAAATGCAGTATAAAAATGCATTACCTTCTACCCAGCATAGGACATGACTCCCAGGGATGAACCTTCCTGGCATGAAAGGATTACTACCAAGCACCAACTATCAATGCAACTGGAAAAAGACCTTGAATAAAAGGGGGAAAAGGTAAAGACAAATAGGTTTATATGGCTAAGAGACTGCAAAGTGAGTTGGGAGGTCATCCCAGAGGTAACCCTTATGAACATCTCAGCAGGATCTCATACACTGCCAAAGTGGATATTACCCCAAATAGTAGGGCTCTTGAAGGCTCTGGTCCTATGGTCAGGGCAGATAGCTCCAGAGTTTGGTGCCTTGTCAGTAGGCTCTACTTTGGAATTTTGTGCTCCTGAGAATAACAGAGTTGGACTCAGTTACAGCCTCCCTACACTTGGCTCATTTGTACCTTCTATTTGAACCTATACTTGGTGCTTGAGTTGGTAGGTGTATGTCCAAGAGACTTGAATCTTTGGGCTGTCCATGAGCCAGTTGGATCCTGAGCCTCAGCAGTGTTGCAACACCTACTCTCCAGTTCATTGGACTCACCCAGGACAACTAAGAAAAAGGTAAGGATGAACAACCACCATACCAAGGAAATGAAAGAGCCTACAACTGCAAGCAAGAGATTCCCAACCATCGGTTGTATGGGATCAAAGTCCCCTCTCAATTAGAGGTAGAGTGGACATCACCATCCCAGAATCCTCAGGATTGGGGAATGAACTATAGACTAGAGTGGGCTTACTGGTATTCTACTATAGACTTATTGTGATTCTAGCAATGGAAGAAATTACAACATTAATGTGGAGGCAGTGGCCACTGGAGGCTCTGTGGGCAGGGAGAGGGAAAAACAGGTGTAATATGGGGACTTTTTCAGCACTTGGGAATCATCCTGAATGGCATTGCAATGACAGATATAGGCCATTATATATCTTCCTATAAAGTGCAGAATTGTGTGGGAGAGAGTGTAAACTACAATGTGAACTATGGTCCATGCTCAGTGACAATGCCCCAGGATGCGTTTATCAGTTACAATGAATGGGCCACACTAATGAAGGATGTTAGTTATGTGGGAGGGTGGGTGATATGTGGGGAGCTGGGGCATATGGGAATCCCTATATTTTTTGGGTAATGTTTATGTATTCTAAGTATCTTTAAAAAAATAAAAATATATAGTAAAAAAAATCAAAGATTTCACATATTAGTCTGTTTTCTTTTATTAGGCACTGCCTATATACTCCAGAGATGTTAGCCACTCTATTTGAGAAAACAGCAGGACACCCCAGCATAGGAGTTTAATATTTTCTTGGTTACTGTGTGGGTCTCTACCCACTGAGAAAACACCCTATGACAACATGAACACATTCATTTCCCATAGCAGCATGCTCCAAGGGGTATATGGGGTGGGGTGCACTCCTGGCTTCTTGATGGTATTGTGGAGCCACTGCTGAAGCAACAAATCCTAGAGGCTGTTTCCTATCTTTCTTAGCTAATCTATGTCTAAGTTTTCTGCCACTTTCTACAAAGTTTCTCTTAATTGCAACCAAAAACATCCTGATGCTATACCTCCAGCTGAAAAAACTTAGCTTATCTGGGCCTCTATTGGGGCATTACTCACAAGGTTTGCTTTTGTACAGAGAGGAAATATATGCTAAGCCATTCTCAACAATCTGGGTATTGGTATCATTGGTCAATTCACATTCACACATTCATTCTTTCGTTAGCTGACAATATAATTAAAACTTATTTAAGATGTCAGTAGGAAGTATCAATAGGAAAGAAATTTTTATATGTGTGTGAGGGGAGCTGCTGTGCATAATCTATAAATATTCACCTGATATTTGGGGACATGATATAATTTAAATAAAATCAATGCCCACTTTAAAGATCCCTGTTTAAAAACTACTAGAAATTTTAAAAAGGTAACCTACAGAATTCAAGACTTGATAATTATTAACTGGTCCTCCAGTCAAAAGTCAGTGTCTACCCAAATTTGCTATAGCCATTTGTTCCAGCATTGGGCAATTTTCTTAGAAAACATCATTGTTAATCTATTTGGAATCTCTTATTTAGCCTTGATTCTAAATCATGAACAGTTTTGTAGTTGCTGTTATTTTAGTTAAAATGTAGTGATTTGGAACAATACATAATCTCCATGCATAGTGAATAACCAAAAAGAAAACCATACTATCCATCTTACCAGTAAGTCTTTCCATTAGTCCTATTCAATAAATAATGATGGGAAATACACACCATGAATTTGTTTACACAAACTTTTTGAAGGTGAGGGGCAGTATAGTTTTTAATGTCCCAGAAATGACACCAGAGAAATTATTTCTTGGTATTGGTATTCAACTTAGGTTAGCTCAATATTTAGCACCTATCCCTCTCTGTAGAAAATATCTATAGCCCTGAAACAAAAAAGAAATGTAAATACCTTTCTTTCATCTATAAAATGATAGAGATGGACAATATATATCTTAATTTATTTTCTTAAATTCCTTCATGGATCTGACTATCCTGGATTTTATGAACAAAATTGTTTATGGAAAGTCAAATTATCTTCCTTGCTTGACCCATATTTGATGGCCAACATTACAAGCAGTCAAAAAATCACATTCTGAATCCTTTGGTAGGATTTAGTTGAACCAATATTGAACTTGAGAAGCTGCTCATAAATGAAGTGGCATGCTTGGATTGAATCTTTAACATTGTGACTTCCCAAACCCAAAGAGAATATCATTTCTGTCTTTTATGTCAGTTAGGGACTATTTGGTGCCAAAGTCAGTATTTATTTATTTATTTATTTATAAGGAAGCAATTGGAACAATTTTTTCTCCCTGAATATTATAGGAGGTCAATACATATTGACAACTAAAGCACTAGCATAATTGGGGATGAAACAACTTCAGGGATACAGAGAATCAAAATGGATTTGGCTCAAGCCATTAAGCTTTTGTGTCAGTCAATCATTTGAGCTTCAAAAATTAAGCAACCGTGGATTTATAAGTATGAAAAAGAGCTTTAAGTCATTATGCTCAAGGGCTATTACTAAATAGCACTTAGAATCATTTGGCAATGTTGGCAAAATACCATGCTAAATATATTTTATTTTCCACAATATAGATTAGATGATCTATCATCTAGATTGATGATCTTTATTTTAAGTGATTTTTCATATGTCACTTATATGCACAGTCATCTCAATCTGAAAAAGAATAATATTGACATAAAAATCTTAACATTGTCAATTAGGATTGATGTTTCTAATTTATTAAATATGTTCTTGTCTTTACTGAAAAGTCTCTGTTTGGGTTCACTGTTTTCTTCTTGAAGAAGAAAAAGTTACCTAAGTACAAGGGATGCTTTAAGTTATGTAGCAAGTAGGAATGTATTTATTTTCTCTAAAATAAATTTTTCAAAAGAGCTGGTAACTCTAATATGAGTAGGTGAGTGGACAGTTATTCTGAAAGCATTTTTTGCTTTCAACAGTTATAGAAATTCAATGAGTTTTCCTTGAAAAAGATTTATTCCCTGAGAAATCTGTTTCTTGAGATTTTATCTAGCTGTTAATATGACAGAAATTTTCTTGAGTGTCAGGAACTAACAAAATCTAGCAAACCTAAGCAAAAACAAACAAACAAACAAACAAAACCTTTCACCATCTTTGCATATTGACTTTGTTTGGCTGGTGCTCTTCTTCCAATTTCAGCCCAAGGTGAATGCCAAGTGCAGGATCCTCCCTATCTATTCTGGAACTGTGCCTTGTTCTGGGTTTGTGCTTGCTAGGGACCTTAGCAGTTTCTTCTTTAAGGGAGTTTGAACGCCACTTTTACTTCCTAGGAACAGACATTCTGCCTCTCCCTGACTTAGAATAAGTAAACTCTTACCCCAGGCCACCCACCTTGATTGCTTTTCTTATACTGCTTTCATTGTCTTGAGCTGCTTTTGCCTGGAGTTTAAATTCTGGGAGGAGAGCATCAGAGAGGAGTTTCCCAAGTCAAATTTCCTAGTCAGAACAAGGCCAGGAATCCACAGAAAGAATGCTGCCTGGCTCCAAACTGCCCTGGAGACGAGATGAATTAGGGTCCTGAAAGGGCATCAGCACTTTCTTCCACAGATCCCCAAAGCTGTGCTTTCTTGACTCTGCATGTGCCCAGCTAATGCAGCTCTTCAACTGTCTGTAGCTTTCAGAAAGTGCACCATCGTTAAGTGTCCTCTGCTGCCTTTGTCTGGGGCAGTGTTATAACTGGCTAATCAAAACTGGTCATCCATGTTTGGGCAGCCCCCCTACATATAGGGACCTGGAATTTTATGTCCTTTTCTGGCACCAGCAAGCTACCTCAGGGGCCAGACCCTACAGAGAGTGCTTCCCATAATTATTTACCTCTTCCTTCTGCTCTTTCCTGGACGCTATACAGTCTTCCTGGATTTTGAAGCTTCAAAATAGTTAGTTCAGACAGTTCCCGCCTGTTTAATAATTCTTCTTGTGGAGGGTCTGATTCCTGGAGCTTCCTACTCTGCCATCTTCCCATAATCCCCTTTATGAGGATTCTTAATCAAGATAAAGGGTGTGGGTCTTATTTAAAGAACTTCTCAGGTATGAGTTAAAGAGAGATAAACATTTAGTTGTGTGGCTGTGAATGAGTGAATTTAAAGGGAATGAACTTAAAAAATAAATATTTAGGGAAGCCTTTGTTCTTTTGTGTCTTAAAAAATAAAAGTTGTCACTTTGTCTCTGAAAAAATTTTTTTTCTTCATTATTTCTGTCCTTCTGGGTCAAAGCAAAAGAAATGAAACAACATATCAACTGGCAAGCAGAGCTGAAATGAAACTGAGTTCTGATCTCAGTTTATAGGATGCAGATTCTTTCAGTATGATTTAACTCCATTGCTAGGCCTAGCCAGCTTTTGGAAGATAAGAAGCATTCACAGTGTTATTTCAATTTGGTTTCAGCTGGCAGCTCTGCTGTGTCCATGTTACCAACTAGAGAAGAACTTATTCATTTAAGTCTCAATACTGTCACTCATAGGCACATTCACTTTAATTCATTGCTTGATGGACAATGTGCAATAGTTTTAGCGATGATATGTATGATTAACAAAGCTGGAAGAGCTTAAAAATAACTACACTCCTGTACCATACAGGCATGCACCCTTTAGGTAAAGAAGCAACAGTGATGAGAGAGGTCATATTATTGAAAAAAAATTATTGGAGTGGGTGACAAAAGTTCTATTAAGTGTAAATCTCTAGGAACTCTCTTCTATGCCACAATAAACAGAGGCTTACAAACCTGTGACTGTTAGAAATGCTCAGGCAGACTTTTCTTATTAAGGCATTGAAGGAAGGTAAGAATATAACTACAAATGAAAAACATGTGATTGAAAAGAGCTGAAGGGAAGAAGGAAAGTAAAACTAACATCTTCCATTGATGCAACTGAATATCTAGATTTTCTGTTCTCTGTCACAGTGAGATTGCAATGGACTGAACTCTCACCATTTGTGGTATCCCTTATAGGGTTGTGTTAAAGTACATTGGAGAAATGGTTGGGGACTATCACAGTTCATCTGACTTGGCCCATGACTACACTAAAAAACCAAGCATTCACTTTTGTGACTACATAGTATACACACATGCACACACACACATATTTTCCTCCACTCTCTCTGTTAATTATCTAGCTTCAATATTCATTCTTCAACTCAGGAGAAACTTATTTGCTGTTATCAAAGCCGTGCATCAATATAAAAGAACAGAATTGAAACTATAACAAATTTCAACTATCAGATAAATAGCTAACAGAAAAAAAAAATAGACTAGAAAGAGAAAACAGTGCTAGTTATACAGATAAGATACATGAAAATTGTATTTTTAAATTATAATATTTTTAAAAGAAATTATAATTTAACTCTAGTAAAATTATAAAATTAGGATTACTTATTCTAAGTAAAATATCCTTGTGTTTAGGAAAAAACCTACTCATTATTCTAGATAGAAAAGAGTAAAACATGTACATTTTTAAAGTGGAAAAAAAGTCTTGAGGTTAAGCTGAAAAAGTTTCCAAAATCATTAAAAATTGTAAGTATAATTCACTTGAATAGACCACATATACAAACAGTAAAACTGATAAAATATTAGATATACAATTTGAGTCAATATTATTTTGACAAAATAGTTTGGTTTATATACTTAAAAAGTATGCCAAGCGCCAGTAAAAAAAGAAAAATGATTGAAACTATTTAAGAATGAACTTGAGGTAATTAAAATTTCCCTAAGGAAAACGGGGCATGATGGCTGGCAGTGAGCACTGAATAACTAATAATAAAACTGAATGTAACATAAATAAGGGAATTGGTATTGCAGAATAGGATATGAGCCTGGAAATGGTTCAGTTGGTACTAATTGGGAGGGAAATCAGAAAGATGGTGGGGAGTAGAGTAAGTTTGCTGATCTTTTTGTGAAAGCATACTGTTAAATGGCAACAAAATAAAGTAATAGAATGAACATATATAGTAGTACAATGATTATCACAAAAAGATCATATTGTGGGCTAATGTTGGCTAGTGGAAGAAAAAGAAAGAGAAAAAGAGACATGCTAATTTTGTTATTGACTTTCAAAGGGAATTAAGGAATAATGGGAGTAAAAGCTATGTGCAAGGTATAAGAGAAATCAATACAACAAAGAAGTTTAATTTTTTAAACATCAGAATAACAGACAAATACACGGCAAATATATGAGGCTTAAAATAACCACAAAAACATAAAAATTATTATGATAGAACTAATATAAAATATAGGTCATTTAAAAATACATATGGGTTTAACACCTCTGTTAAAAGAAAACAGTTTTTTAAAATGTTAAATCAAAAAGCAAACTCCAACTGCATTCTGTGTTGACATAAGTCTAATTCAAAGTGCTCTAGAAAATATGCAATTAAAAGAGAGAGGGAAAATTATAGTTGGAAGTTTATATAACAAAATTATACTAACAAAGTGGAATCCAAGCCAAAGGCATTGAATAAAATGAAAGATATTTTACAATGCTAAAGGATTTAATTCATGAAATGAAGATATAACCGTTGTGAATATTCATGCACAAATTATCCTAGCAGCAACAATCATAAAATAGGAATTGCATGTGATACAATGAGAAATACACAAAACATATTATAGAGACTAATTTCTCTCTCTCCGATCATGGTTAATCTTGTGGACAAAATACAAAACAAAACAAAGCGAAACAAAACAAAAAAAACAAGAAAAACCAAACAAACAAAAAATACTAAGAAGGTGTAAGACAAAAACGGCCTCATTAATAAGGTAAATATGATTGTTATCCATATAAATCACCTGTTTTTACTTGTCCATTATCCCTTGTAGTTTTGGATCAAATGAGTATCTGTCATCATAAAATGAATAAATTCTGTGTTCTCCTATGTTTAAACTTTTCTTTGAAACTTCTTTAAACAGGGTAGTCATGCAAGGAAATGCCAAATTGCACTTGCCAATGTGTAATTTCTATATAGCTTTTGCCTGTCTTAAGCCTTTAAAGCTCCCTTATTTCTGACTAAATTAGGTACAGATTTCTCCAGGTCTTGTGAATTTCTCCTCAAATTATGATCAAACCCCATTGCTGGCTTTATTCGTAATACTCTCTTGCATTTACTCTCCCCTCGTCTGGTCTATTGATGGTTTCTGAATACTTTATTCACTTTCTTGGATTCTTGTTTGCCCTTATGGCCAATTTACCCTCAAATTGCCTTCTTTTTATTTACTGGTTAAGCTGTCCTAGCATTATGCATTTGTTTTGTATTCATTATAAACCTGAAGTTTCTTGAGAGCAGCAAATGCATGCTTTTAAAATTTGTCTAATCAAACAGTGCATTTTTATTTGGTAGTGAGGAATGAAGGTAGTATCTTTGGAATAGTAGAACTTTGTGCACTAGCTCCATCCCACTACTCATTTCTCCCCTCTATTACACTCATCATATGCTATAGATTGGAATCAGGGTCCCTTTCTCCTGTAACTGTAACTTCACTTAATTTGACTTCTAAATCTCATTTTACCATACCAGTGAAAACCATAACAACTGCTACCCTTTAAGGAGTTCCACATGCTCTTGAAGTGTAACACAGTGTTGCCATCATACATATTGGCAAGTCATTAGGTTAAAGGGTATTTGGTGCCCCTTCTGGGCCTTGAGGACAATCCACATAGGTTGCTTCTGAGATGACCTTGGTCCATGTCCACAGCATTCTCCCATGTCTAGGAGCTCTCTGCTTTTTCTATCTTATTTGAGATCAAAACCCTGATGTAGGGCCATGTATGTTCTTCTGTGACCAGTTGTAACATGGACCTATTTTGCCTTGGAGTCTTAGTACCACTCCTGTGCTATTGCTGGGAAGTATTTGAGACAACCCCCCACAAATTCTCTCTACTTTCTTCTCCCTTCTTTCGTCTTCCAAACCCATGGAAAAATATTAAAAATTAAGGGAAAATATTTATCCCTTTAGGTTTTTATCGAGGAATTCAGTCTATGTCCAGAGACCCTTAACTTTGACCTTCTTTTGGCCAATCCTCCCAGTCTCCATAAAGAAAAATGGTTTAGCTTTTCAAAGATAAAAAGAATGACATGAGATATATTTCTTATTTTCACCTACTTGATACCTTCCTGGGTCTACGAACACAGGAATAAATATATGTTTCAACTGGTGGGGGTACAAGGAGGATAAGGATGGAGATAAAATTAAAGGAGAAAAAATTATTGTCCCACCACATTCTCTTTTTGGTTATTTTGCATTATCAGGAAGATTTGCTTTTGTCTTTTTGTTGTTGTTTATGTGTTTATTTGTTTACTTCAGATGCACAAAATTGTTTTGATTATTGTTTTAGTTTGCCAAAGGGCTACCAATTCATAGTACCAGAAATGGCTTGACTTTTATAAAGAGGATTTATTTGGGGTAAAAGCTTACAGTTCTAAGGATATGAAAAATCAAAACGGAGGAACCATAAGAGATGCTTTCTCACCAAAGTCAGCTACTGTTGATCCTGGCGTATTGCCACGTGGTGAAGCAAGATGGCCGTTATCTCTGCCCAGGTTTCAGCCTTTCCCTCCCGGCTCACCCTTTCCTCTTGGGCTACTCTGTGGGCCTAGCCTCTGAGGGCGTCATGCTTAAGCAATCCTGTACTCCTCTCTCTCCTGGCAAACGGCTTTTTTGTTTGTTTTTTTTTGGCAAGCCTCCTACATTAGTCTCAGCTGTTCCACGCTCTTCCCAATTTCAGCTGTAAACTATCAGACAAATGGCTCTTATCTCCCTGGGGCCTCAGCTGTTTGAGACTTTCTGTCCCATGGCAGGATTAAAAATGGCAGAGCTCTCTCCTCCTGTGTCTGAGTGAGCGGCCCTTTATATCAGACCCAGCAAGGGGCCAAGACTCAAACTGAGTTAGGCCTCCTGATATAGTCCAATAAAAAGCCCTACAGGAATCTTATCAAGTAATCTAATCAAAGTCCCCTCAACTGAATTTAATACAAAGAGTATCACACCCAGAGGAATGAATTCATTTACAAACATAATCATTCTCTTTTGGGGATTCATAAAATAATCTCAAACTGCCACAACCATCCTTCTCCGTTCAAAGCATACTTTTCTTAGCTTTTCACAGCTCCTCTCTTACATTTTTGTAAAAATTTATTCTTCCCTCTTCCCAATAGATAGATACTGGTTGTATATTTAATGCACATCTTCCAAATTTGCTTTCAGAATATGCATGCACACATATCCGTACACCTGTTACATATGTTTCACCCATGAAAAATACATGTTATATTTCTATACATTCAATTTACTTAAGTGTAAATCCTATTATTCTTCTTACACTTTCACTCAGAATTACAATTTAAAGGTCTACTTATGTCTCTACAGATAAAATCATTCCTGTGTTGATGTATGCTTATGGGCCTTCAAGTTTAAACTTCCACAAAACATTAAAATGTGCACTATCATTCTTGTAGAGGATATTTTTTTCCTTAAGAGGTGTATCTGAAGGTGGATATGTTAGGTTGTATACTATGCAGTCACTCTATTTTTTTTTTTAATAAATCAATTTTAGTGATACATATTAATAAAGCATACAATTCATCCAAAGTGTACAATCAATGGTATGTGATTATGCAGTCACTGTTTATATTTTCCAAAATACTACCAGATTGCTGTTTATAATAGATGTGATAGTTTACTTTCCAGAAAGAAATGCTATGAGGGGTTCCTATTATAGCACATTATTTTAGCCTTAACTTCTTAATTTTTGCTTATATTTTGGCTGTAAAGTGGTATGGTTGGCAGAATTATAAAGATGTCCCTTTCCTTCCCCCAGGATTCTCAACCCCAGGTTATTCAAGCAACCCCTAATTTTGGTGCTGCTGTGAAGGGCCTATGCAGATGGAATTAAGTTTACTAAACAGTTGACCTTAAAATATAGAGATTATTCAGGATTACCTGGGGGTTGGCCATGTAGCCTACTTAAGGCCTTAAAAGCAGAGAGGACAGCAAAAGATTGAGTTTGAGAGATGCAGCAGAAAAAGAAGGCAGATAAGAGATGAGCCAGAAAGGAGGTCAAGGGGATTTGAGTCATGAGGAAGACTTGACCTGATGTTGCTGCTTTGAAGATGGAAGAAGCAGATCAGAAGCCAAGGAATATAGGTGGCCTCTTGAAGCTGAGAGTGGCCCCTGGATTACAGCCAGCAAGGAAAGAATAGCCTTAGACCTGAAATCACAAATAATTGGCTTTGGCCAACAACGTGAATGAGCTTGTAAGCAGATTCTTCCCAGAGTATCCCAATATGACATCAACCTGTGGACACCTTCATTTTGGCCTTTGACTAGAGCACAGAAGCCAGGAACGCTAACGCCAACTTCTGGCCTACATAACTATGGGTTAATACATTTGGGTTGTATTAAAGTGTGGAATTTATGGTAATTTGTTTTGCCATCAAGAGAAAACCAATCCAACTGGTATCTCATTATTGTTTAATTTATATTCTCTAATATCTAAGGTTATACACATATCCAAATAATTATTATTCATTTATGTTTTAGTTCTAGAAAGTATTGATTCACATATGTGCCAAATGAGATTTTTCTGCCTTTATATTATAGAACTTGTCTAAATTTCTTGTATCCTTTTAAAAATAAATTATTTAGCAATTATTAGCATTAAATATAGTCTTCCACCTTTCTGCTAGTGAGTCCTTCACTCAACATGAACCTTTAATTTTTACAAAGTCAAATCCATCTTTTTTTTTTTTCCTTTATGGTGATCTGTACTTTGAGGTCTTGCTGAAAAAATTATCATACTAATGGCATAAAGAAATTATCTTATATTGTCCTTGTTGGCATTGTAGTTTTACTTTTCAGGTATAAGTCTTTACCTGAAATTTCTTGCTTGTTTTTGTAAATTTGAAGTCTAATTTTCATCAAACACATGAGCCAGTTCCCTCAAAATTTTTTTTAATCTAATGGTTGTTAGTATTTCTATAGCAGAGAATCCCTCAAATATTACCATGCTTCAGAATTACCTGGAGTGCTTGTGTACGAGTCTTGGTTCAATCCAACGAACAGGGATTTGTTATAGGAACTTGACCTTATATGCTTTTGGATGTTGGTTACAGTCTCTGTAAAATTGTTTTCTCTGTGTCTGAAGCTGAAGACTGAAGGTTGCTATGATAAATACCGCAAGCTGGTTTTGGTTTAAAAACAGGGATTTATTGGCTTATGGTTTTGAGGCCAGAAGACGTACAAAATCAAGATATCAGTTGTTCCTCCTTAGTCTATAGCATTCTGGTGCTGGCTGCCAGCAATCCTTGGGGTTCCTTGGCTTGAATTGTTGCCTTCTTTCACATGACAGTGTCCTCCCCTCTGCCCTTCTTTCCACTGACTTCCATCTTCTGGCTCTTCTCATGTATCTCTGACTTCTAGCTTCTAGTTTCTTTTCTCTATAAGGCCTCCAGTAACATGAGTTAAGACCTAGCCTGATTCAGTGGCCACACCTTAACTAAAAATAATATCTTCAAAGGGTACTATTTATTATAGATTTGCACCCACAGGGATGCAAATTAAAATAAAAATGTATTTGTTTGGGTACATAATTCAACCTACCACAATTGACATAGTATTTTTTATAATTTTAATGATTTAATGATTTTTCTTCTCTTGTTCTATATTTTGTTCATGTTGTCATTCCCCTCACTTATTTTTTTTTTTCTGGTTAGTCTTTCTAGAAGTTAGTTTATCTTATTAGCTTTTCAGCAACTAATTTTACCATCTTTTTTTCCCTTCTGTTCTCTACCCTGTTGATTTCAAATCTTGCATTATTATTTCCTTTGTTCGTTTGTTTGAGGTTCCTTAGTTATTTTTTTCTTCAGTTGAATTTTTAGTTTTGTTTTCAGTTTTTCTTGTTTTGCAATAATTGTACTCTATTCAAAAATTTTCATTTCAGATGCTACCAACAAATGTTGACATACTACTAAATTATTTGCTGTTATGTGTCCGTATTTCTTAATTTAACTTATTTCTTTTAGCTATGACATATAATAATAGTTTTATTTTCATTTTTCAGATATATAGGGTGACTTTTATCCTTCACTTCAAATTTTATTTTATTGTGTAGAACATAGAACATAGTCTATAGAACATAATCTATTTGATGTTTTTTGGTGAATGTTTCATATATGCTCAAAATAAATGTTTGCTCTGGCTTTATTATGTGCCTTAGCTTGTTAGGGCTGCCTTAACAAATGCCATAACCTGGTTGGCTTAAACAACAGGAAATTATTATCTCACAGCTCTGGAGGCTAGATGTTCAAAAGCAAGGTATCAGTAGACCATCCTTTGTCCAGGTTTGGAAACACTGTGGTGCTGGTTTACTGCCAATCAATCTCTGCCACAATCACATGGTGATCTATTTCCTGTCCCTCCTCTGGCTTCTACTTCTGCTCAGTCATCTGTATCTCTGTTGAGATTTCCTGTGCCTATATGGTCTTCAGTCCTTTGATTAAGGCCCACCCTGATTCTGTTTGGCCTTAAGATTTTCAAAGATCCTATTTACAAATGAGTTTATAGCCACAGGGCCTGGAGTTAGGACTTTAACATGTCTTTCCTGTGTATATGATTTAATTGACCACAGTCTGCCCTTTGGACCTAAAAATACATGTTCTTTCCACATGAAAAATACATTCACCCTATCCCAAAAGCCTTAAGCTCTATTTCAACCTCCTCCATCCTGTCTCCATATATTCTTCATTCCTCCCTGATGCAAAGGATTCAATGCCTCATTCTTATGCTAGTCAACACATCAGTATATTCATGGGATAGTATTTCTCTCTCCTATGAATGAAATCTCATCCTTCAATTTTTTCCTTTTATTTTGCCTTACCAGTTTTTCTCTCTATTGTATCATTTTATTTATCAAACAGACACACTAGATCAGTTCCTGTTGATGACATAAATGAGCCATAGATTTACTAATGATATTAGTTGGCTGGGACTCCTAGTAGGAAATACTGGATTTAAAATGGGCTCCCTGATTTAAAAATGAATCTCAAGAACCTGAGTAGTAATACTCAACTAACACAGGTACAATGAGTGAAATGACATAAGAAGCAGCCAGAAAAAAAAGGATATTTACAATGGTTTAACTTGAAGATATTTTGGAAGTGGTTAAGTAATTAATGGACTCCATTTAGAAAATCAGTGAGCATGTTACTCTTATCCTACAAAAACAAGCAAACAAAATAAAAACAAAAACATTAGGTCTGGTAAATCACTAAAATAGAGACCCATAAGCCCCCATCAAATTCCAGATCTCAATCAATTCATAGATACCATGATGTGGGAGTTGGATAAATTGAGGAAAGACCCACAGATTTTACCTGGGAATATTCCTCATAGCTTTCCCTAAAGTGAACTATATGCAATCAATAGGGTAACTATTCATTTGTGAGGTAAAAATGTTTAGAATTTCAAGTGAGGAGCTGTTCTCATTGACTCTGAGATTATATTAATTCCTGGAGCAAAGATAATTGCCATGGTTAATCAGCCAAAATATGTGCTTCTTAGGGTCAGGAAATAAGTCTAAAGAGAGTCAAGTGGATCTAAAACCATATTATGATGATTTTTATAGGTCTAAGTGCATCTTTCATTAGCTCGAACCAGCAGTAGGCACAATCCATGCAAAGGTTTTCCTGATCCATGGATTATGGACTATAATTGTATGAACTTGAGAGGAACTCAAATTCCCATTATCTACCAAATGTAAATCAAAAGCAATATAGTGTTTCTGCTGAGCCACAGAGATTTAAACACCATCAACAATTGGAAAGATGCAATAGTGATGATTCTTATCTTATTTTCATTTAACTTTACAGTTTGACTAGGTTAGAAGACAGATGAATCTTGGAGAAACATAGATTGAGTCACAGTTCCAGATGTAGTCCTTTTATTGGAGCAAATCTACATAGCTGCTGAAAATGGGTATAAAGCCAATAAAAGGGTTATATTCTCTCTCTCTCTCTCTCTCTCTCTCTCTCTCTGTCTCTCTCTCCTCCTTCTGTTTTCATAAGCAGGAACACTAGCTGTTGTTGCTTTTACAAGAAAAAAAAAAAAAAAAGCAGACTTTCTCTGTATTTACTCAGTAAATAAATTATCTGGAATTGAGCAGTAATTTAGTTCTCAGAGACTTTATCTATTCCACAAAACATATTAGTTCAAATCATTGGCAACATCATGAAATTAAGCCCTGGAAAGCAAGAGAGGTCAAATGCCTTATGCCTTTGTAATGTATTTCCCAAAATATAATAGGAAAAATCCACAAAAACACTGGCTTCTGTGAACTCTGGAAGTTTTATGGTGATCCAATGAAAGAGCATTGCATAACACAATGCTTGGTAAAAATAATTATATTTTTAAGTAAACCTGGGAATCTCACACTCTATTATTATGTGATTGAAAGAAAATTTGTTCCGTGTGAATATGGATGCAACAAGGAAACGCTACAGCTGATATAGGCTGCAGAGCTAGGAGCACTGTCATTTGGCACTCATGACCAGCAGACCCAGTGGTAATCAAAGTGACTGTGATGGTTAATTTATAGCTAGGTTATGGTGTTCAGTTGATTGGTCAAACAGTGGCCTAGTTTTTTACTGTAGAGCATTTTTTAATGAGATTAACATCTGCAATGAGTTGACTTTAATTGAACGAAATTACCCTTGGTAATGTGGGTTGGCTTCATCCAATAAAAAGCAAAGAACAGGGGGCTCCAGAATCATATGGAATTCTTCCTCAAGACCACATCACTCACTTCTCCCTGGCCTCCCCTAAACACTTAGACTAAAGACTTCAGCATCAGTCCTCCTGGAATTTCTAGTCTCTAGCCCTTTTTCAGAATTTGGAACTGCCAGCCCCACCATCATATAAGCCACCTACTTATAATAAAACTCTATTTATCCTGTTGGTTTTGTTTCTCTGGAGAAACCTGGCTGATACAGTGACTATGACAGAAGGTGTTACTGAAGGAAACTTGTGGCAATCAATTTTGGATTTCCCTAAGATTTTGTTGGAAAGCTCTACTCTCCTCAGAAAGCAACTATTCTCCTTTTGAGAAATAACTCTCAGTTTATAAAGAGACCCTTACAGGAACTGAGAAGTTGACCATTGGTCAGCAATTGTTCTTGCAAAGTTTTTCTGCAGAATGTAAAGAAATAAGAAATTAAACAAGCAAATAACTCACACTCTCTCGTTGCCTCATTTTTCCTCTTTGCAAACTCCTTTAATTTACACCTTTTGTCTAATGGGAATTTTCCTGTAATCTCTAGACCAGTTGTTCTTAACCTTTTTTGTTCCACAGACCCCTTTGCCAGTCAGATGAATACCACGGACCCCTTACTAAGTCCACACTATACTATGTGTTACTTAATAAATATATCACACCTATACCAATGCGTCCCCACAAGAATGCTTTTTTGAATTTTCAATGCAAGCTCACAGACCCCCTGAAATCTTTCCATTGACCCCTCATTAAGAACCCCTGTTCTAGACTTAGAAGAAAAAAATATTGGTACCATCAGGAGTTATACCATAATGAGTCAGAACAAAAGAAGAAAGGGAAAAATTCCAAGGGCCAAAATTGCAGCCCTCACGTTTTCTTTATTGATTGATTGTAACAAGAGTTTGATTGAAATATATGTATCAACATAGATATATGAGCAGTGAATAAAATGCTAGATTTTTTTACTGAGTAGCCAGAGCTTTAAAACAAAAATAATAGAAGAACAGTGGTTTGGGGATTTAGGGAAGAGATATGCAAAAAGATCTCTCAGAACGAACTCAAATGATGTGAACATTTTCTTCCTTTGTGAATAATCACCAAAAAGTCCAACTGCAGAAATATTTTTTAAAAATCAAGTGAATTCAAGGTTAAAACTATATGATAAACTGCATCTAGAAAAAATCATCTTTCATTCCTTCCCCATCAATACTATTTCACTGTTCTGTGATTTCTCATAAATTGCCATTTTATAATCAATTTATGATATTTGTTTTTCCATAACTTTTGTGAAAATGTGAGCAAAATGTTCATGCATCATTGTCAGAATAATGTCAGATGTTTCTAGAGAAAACAATTTTATGTTTTATGTTTAGGGCTTTCTGAACAAAGAAAACTGAAATCTGGATTAAAAGAAAACCGTGGAAGTTACTTATTAAAAGTTTTTTTCACCTTCCTGGATGTGTGATTACATTTCAAGGAGAGATGAGACCTAGACCATGGAGATATCCTAGGGGTTGTCAATATACAGACACTTAGTATATCTTCCTTCTGGAGAAAAAAAAACATGTTCTTAAATTTAATTCATTCCTGTATATGTGAACCTGGACCTTTAGAAGATGTCATTTCTAGTTAGGATGTGGCCCAACTGAATGAGGCTGGGCTTTAATCCTATTTCTAGAGTATTTATGAAGAGGAAGCCATAGGGAGAATCAAGGAGCTGGAAGTCAGCAGAACCTAGAAAGAAAGGAGAAGACATAGCCATGTGCATTGCCATATAACAGAAAAGCCAAGGATCCTGCAAGGTCAGACAGCCAACACAAGAATGGGGAGAAAGCATCACCTTGCTGACATCTCAGTTTTGGACTTCTCCTAGCCTCAAAACTGTGAACTAATAAATTCCATTGTTTGAGTCAACCTATAGTAAGGTATTTGTTTTAGGAACTGGGTATTTAAGGCAGGAGATAAGGTTTTTCATCTTCAGGAGGAGTGAAGGGCTGCTGTACAAGAGCCACACAGATTCATAAGTTTAGGCTTCCAGGCCCAAAGACCCTGGTATGTGTAGCATAACATCTGGCTCTCACTGCATTGTGTTAGAAAAAGGAAGTGGGGCTGGGGAGGAACCAAAACGGTTACTGCTTTTAGTTAGTAATAATAAATCTGTCCCTGTCTCAAAAAAGGGTGTCTAGTTTCAGGATGTTTCAGTATAATAAAAACAAAGATAGATATTAAAATCATATATGTGTTATGCATTTACAATTATTCAATTTATACATCTTCCTTTTCATTGCACCAGCAGTTGTCTAAGTATTTGTCTTAGAATCTTTTAAAACACCAAAAAAACGATTAAACTCAAAAGAGGTTTGCTTATGAGGTTTATGTCTGTTGATACTTGCCTTATAAAAGAAAGAAATTTTAATATATATTAATCAATTTAAAATAACCCATAATAGCCCCAATGCATATTAATATAAATCATATATTTTATGGACAATAATATATTGACCAAAACAAAACATAGTTAGATGAGAGGCATTGTTTTAAAAAATTTCTTTTTTTTCTTGGTTAAAAAACAACAACTGGGTTCTCATGTCTGCTACTGCTCTCAGTCTTCTGAGCTATACGTTGATTTGGTTAAAGTACAAAAAGAAAATCAGCTATATATTTGGAAAAGGAAAGACTTTGCTGACCCTCTGAAAATGTCTTACTAATCCCCAGATGCCAACAGACCATTTTGAGGAAATATGGTCTTAAAAATATGGAGCCTGCTATACATATAATTCTGCACTATTCTTTTTCCATTTAAAATTATATCTTGCATCTCCCTTCATGGCAGTATATAGATATATTTTTCATTTTTTTAAAAATTGAACAAAATGTGTTTGCAGTTCCTGGGTATTATCCTAACATTGTTTCTTCACACTATCAGTGAGAGTTCCTTTCCATATTAACATCTCCATCAGTCTGCCATTTTATCCAACATGTGCCAAACAAGTTTAATCATGTTACTGGTGGACACACCAGTAACAGCCGGCTGGTGCTCTCTCCTCACAGGTATGGTTCTCAGACCCACAGGGCCCTTCCTCCAAGCTCAGAGACAACATCAGTCCAACAGCATTCCCTTTTAACTTCACCATGGCCCATGCTCCAAAGTTTAATTTGTAATACTTCAAACATTTTTATTCTCTTCCTTTAGCCTTGAGGGTGGCAGCTGTTTCCTGCAGTTGCTGCCATTGTGATATCTCAGTGTTTTCTTTCTACTTATTTGAGTACCCAGTCAAGAATTCTATATAACTAACAATATTTTTAAATTAAACTCTCTGTTCAAGTACTTGTTGTGATTTCTTTCCCCTTAATAGAAACTGAACTATGCCATTCAAGGAAATGCAAATACAGCCACAATGAGATCTAAATTTACCTGTTTTAAAATGACTGATATTAAAAATATTGGCAACACCAAACTTTTGCTAGGATGTGGAGCAGTTGGAACTCTCATACATTGTTAGTGCGAGTGTAAAATTTTACAACCCTTTTGGAAAACTCTTTAGCAATTCTGTGTTGATGTGCATATCTGTAGTTCATTTATTTCTATTGCTGAGTGGTGTTCCATTATATGAATATACTGCAAGTTATTTACCATTTTTCTCATGATTAGACTTTTGAATGTTTTATCAATTTTGAGCTATCTTGAATAAAGCTGCTATAAATATTTTTGTACAAATATTTGTGAACTAATTTTAAATTTTATCACAGGTGAATAACAGAACTGGGATTGTTGAGCCATAGGATATGTATATATTTATCTTTATAAGCTCACAGGAAGAACACTGGAAACAGAATGAAACAGTGGGCTCCTATTCCCTCCTTCTGCCTTGGAATCTATCAAATCCTACAGACAGATGATACATAGAGCCACCTGGAAAATCAGAAATGTGATATGCTTAGTAGTCACAGTTCCATGTCATAAAACAAAGTATGAAGGGTAGGTTGGGGGCTGAGAAACAATAAGTTAATAAATGGTACAACTAATGCCATTGAACACATTTTCATATTATTATTAGCCATCATATAACTCCATTTGTGAAGTGTTTACAACCTTTCCCATTTTTAATTTAGTTGGGTTTATTTTACTGTATCAGGGGGGTTCTTTATTTATTTTGGATACACGTTTCATATATCTGTGTAATGTGATGTTTCTGTGACTTCATTTCCTTAATGTTGTCTTTTGAGGACATGTTTTTAATTTCAACAAATTCCATTTCCATAATATCTGTTTCACAGATAATTAATTTCGTGCACTTGCAAAGATATTCTCCTATATGTTCTTCTAGAAATGTTATAGATTTAGCATTTATGTTTAGATCTATGGTCGATCAGAAATATTTATTTTTTCAATCCCTATTCTGCTTCATCAATCATGTCTATGTCCAGTCTAAACCTCTATACAATTTATATCTATTAGTAATATTAATTTTTTTTGCTGTAGCTTTAAACTAAGTTTCAAAATTAGCTGAGTCCTTCAACTTAGTGTGTGTATATGTATGTA